>CAUYQU010046863.1:0-154653 GCA_963574635.1 Cheracebus regulus
ATAGGTCAAATGAATGGATATTACTATAGAGTAGAAAAAAGTCAAATTTATTATTTTCCCACTATCATTTATTTCTATAAATGTTACCCAGAGTGCTTTCCTAGTTGGTATTGTTTGGATCTGTGTCCCCACCAAATCTTATGTTGAATTGTAATCCCCAGTGTTGGAGGTGGGGCTCAGTGGGAGGTGATCAGGTCATGGGGTCAGAGTTCTCATGAAGGATTTAGCACCATCCCCTCTATGTACTGTATATTGAGTGACTTCTCACGATATCTGGTTGTTTGAAAATGTGTGACACCTCCTCCCCTCCCTCTCTTCCTCCTGCTCCTGCTGGCTCCCCCTTGGCCTTATTTCATGAGCAAACGCTCCCACAGGCCTCCCCAGGAGCAAATGCTACTGTGCTTCCTGTACAGACTGCAGAACCGTAAGCCAATTGAATCTCTTTTCTTTGTAAGTTACACAGCCCCACGTATTGCTTTATAGCAAAATGAAAATGGTCTAATACACTAGTTATGCCCAATGTCATCACAGTTTTTCTATTTTCAGTTACTTAAGCTCCCTAGGCCTCAGTCTTTTCATATATAATTGAAGATAATAATTGTACCTACCTAATAAGGATGGTATTCAGATTGTATTCATTTATCAATAGTTAAAACAGCAAATGATATATAAAAAGCAAGACATAAGCATAACTACTATCATGCAAAATTTATGCATCTTCAGTACTTCTTATAAGGCAGTATACCATAAGTAGTGCTAGGAATTTAGTTCTAGATTCAGACAGCCTTGGTATGAATACTTCTCTTTCCTTGGTTTCTTCATCTATAAAAGGAAGATATGTAATATATACCTCTTAGATTTTGTGAGTTAATACATGAGAAGTGCTTAACATGCTATAATGCACATCGTAAGCCGATTTTAAATGTTACCTGTTATTCTAGGAGTTTGAGTGGATGAATTTAGATACATAGGTCATTGGCCTAAAAATAACTTGATTAAATGTTGAAGTTTAAATGTTAAAAGATTCCAAAAAATAAATAATAAATATTGTTAATAGTTTAATTTTAAGATATATAATAGAATTTTCAAGAAATAGAGTATACCTACAATAGAGAATGCTAGTTCAACGAGGCTTTCCTCTGCAAATTTGCAGAAATTCATCCTCCCATTTTATATACATAGATTAATGACCAGCTTTTTACTTGAGACAACAAATGAAATCCAATACAAACATTATCTGACAGCCAAAGGACTAAATCTCCAAACTGATTTTTTTTTGTAATGGGAAGACATTGTTAAAGGTGAAGACATTGTACATCAAGTTTAAAATTAAATTTACCTACCTATGCAGTCTGTTAAATTTTAAAACGTATTGACCCTAAAACCTACCATTATTTAATAGCCAGAGCAGTACTGTAGTGGAATAGGGTAAGATACAAATTTTGAAAGAATGGAAGGAAGGAAGGAAGAGAGGGAGGGAGGGAGGGAGGGAGGGAAGGAAAGGAAGGAGGGAGAGGGAGAGAGGGCTGCTAGTTAAGAATTTGGGAGTAATAAGAGGAATCCCATAAAAACTTTGCAATAGCTACTTGGGCAATATGTTTTCCTGAACATAGATCTAAGGTTTGATCTGTAAATTACCGAGAATTTGAACTGGGTGATATAAAGTATGTTAAATGGTACCTGATTCCCAAATGTGTAGTCATCTGATACTAAAATTAGTATCTTAAAACATTTACATAAAACAAGGACAGTAGCTAATAATTAGTGAGCACTTATCATATGCCCAGCATTGTTTTAAGTTCTTTATGTGCATCATCATCTGTTGATCACTTAAATACCCTATGAGATGGTTACTATCATTACCTTCATTTCACAGATAAGAAAACTGAGGAAAATTAAGTAATTTGCACACATTTTGTACAGTTAGGAAATGGTAACTGAAGGTCTGATTCCCAAATCCACATCATTCACCATTCTTTATGTCCATATGAAAGTGCACATTCCATTCAGAAACAATCATTGTTAACTTTTTGTAATCTTAGAAGATCAAAGTTATACGCCTCTCCTGCTGCAGTGAATCAAGGAATGCTTGGAATGGACATAGGCATCTTCCCAAATAAATACAGTCTTATTTTTCCACCACTTTCTCTAAAATTGTTTAAATAGTCATCTTAATAAACTCCATGTCAGCGTATGGCCCGGCCAATAGTTATTAAGGTATAATTTTGGACAAAAGCTTTGAGCTCAGGAAGATAAAATACTCCTGCTGTTACTTCTCCACTCTTCTACCCTAACTAGCTACATTTCTGAAGTTCAGGTACATCCTTACCAATGTATTCCTTTAAGTTCCAAATATTTAATCATTTATTCCAGGAAGACAAAACATGTGGGACCCTGAAGAGCTGTGTTTTAGAAGCCTTGGTGCTGCCTGTGGTCTAAGTGAAATTACTTTGGCTTTCAAAAGTTACTGAGCTCAGTGTAAAATGACATGCAGATCCAAATGCTTCTTTGATATTTTTGATGTGAAAAGAAGCTCTCAGCATTGCTCCCTTTATGTTCACTCTTAATGCTGAAAACAATTTGCAGATTTTATGGAATTCCCACTGAGAGAGATGAAATGCTGCCCTTAGACAGCCCATGTTTTAATGATTGAATAGGCACTCAGCACATTGTAGTTGCTCAATAAAGGCCTGTTGAAAGGAATTGAGCTTTATCAATGGCTTGATTCCAAGAACAGCATCTGTTAGGATGATGCAAGTTCAAATTTGGATGCTCCTTGTGTGGCTTATTTAAGCCAGGTGTTCAGTAAAGAGACTTTGAACTGAAATGTTAAAATAACGAAAGGTGGAAGCCTTTTCAAGGTAAATCAAGCATAGGGATACCTTACCTTTTTATCACAATTGCCAGTTTTTTTTTTTTTTTTTTAATCACCCTGTGAGGTAGGCAGAACATATTGTCTCCATTTGGCAGGTTAGACAACTGAGACTAGGAGCAGCAGGAGTTACATCTACAAGATTAGTTGGTGCATGATAACACTGAGACCAGAGTGGAGGAGATTTAACTCCAGGCGACCATGCCACACTGCCACTCAAAAGAAAGCTCTCCTGAAACCAGACAGCATTGTTTCTGTGCCAGATCTACTTATTCTACCTCCACCCTAACTTTCCTTCCCACAGGACTTAATTACTCATTGCTAGCACCATGCACATTCAACAGTCATGTGTGTGGTATTCATTAAGAGGGAAAAATAACATAAAATAGCTCAGCTATGTATCTGCTTCCCCCAGGAAGAGTGAAATGACTCCCACAGACAGTGGGGGAGCCTTAGGGTGCAGATGATGGAGAGGAATGAGAAGGGAAGAGGAGGCAGGAAGGCCGGTCTCAGTGGGTGGGGCGGATATTTACATGAGCTCCTTACCTCCCTCCATCAACTTTATGACTCACCAGTGCACAGCAATTACTCCTCCTTCTCTAATATTTCCCTTGGACAAGCTGTCTCATTGTGCTGCTGATGTTCATAAGCTTTGGGGGGATGAGTGTCCCTGAAGGTTAGATACATTTTTGTTACAAAGGAATCCATCTTTCATAATTCTAACAGTGCAAATTAAACATAACTTTGAGTATCATAGCTGATACTTTTATGGCTGTGTGGTGGCTGAACTGCTGTTAGAAACTGAATTTAACATTGTTCTGAGCCATGCAGGGGCTCTGCAGTGTGTGCATAAATGACTAAGTTGTTTGTGATTCAGCAATGAAATAATCTCAGGCTCTGACCCAAAATATACATAAACCTGAATTCTTTATTTTCCAAACTATGTTTGGCTTCCGTGTAGGAGATGAGGAGGGGAGGTATTAAAATGCGGGAATTTGGCTGCAAGTGAAAATAAGGAACATTGAAAATGAAGTTAAGCGTCTTTCGAAACCCTCAAACCTGTTTTGGATATCCAAATAAATGCAGCAAAAATAATTTATTGATTTAGAGAATTCTGGAAGCCTCCAGGTTGATAGAGCACATGTGTTAATTATTAGATCATTGTCTTTGAAAGGCTTTATTGGTAACAAAACATCTAAGACCAGTTTCCTCACTGCTGTTGGAAAAGACACAAATTCTAGGAACTGGGCCTTATACTTCGGAATGTAAAGAAATGATATCTCCTGGCTAACATGGTGAAATCCTGTCTCTACTAAAAGTACAAAAAATGAGCTGGGCATTGTGGCATGCACCTGTAGTCCCAGCTAACTGGGAGACTGAGGCAGGGGAATCACTTGAACCTGGGAGACAGAGGTTGCAATGAGCCAAAAGCATGCACTCCAGCCTGGGTGACAGAGCGAGACTCCATCTCAAAAAAAAAAAAAAAAAAAAAAAAGAAAGGCTATCAGTGCCAAATGGCCACGTTGAGTCTAGGAATACTTTAGTCATTAACTTGTTTTTGGCTCCCCTCTGTGTAATGGCAACAACACTCTTTTTAAGGGAAAAACATATTTTTGTAGGTGAAATAACTATGTACTGAAAGTATTATAATCATAAGCCCCACATATCTGGGCTCTCTAAGTGTATTATTCCTTTTTCACACTGCTGATAAAGACATACTTAAGACTAGGCAATTTACAAATAAAAAAAAGAGGGGGAGGTGTTTAACTGGACTCACAGTTCCATGTGGCTGGGGAGGCTTCATAATCCTGCCAGAAGGCAAGGAGGAGCAAGTCACATCTTAGATGGATGGCAGCTCACAAAGAGAGCGTGTGCATGAAAACTCCCCCTTTTAATAACAAGATCTCTTGAGATTTACTATCACGAGAACAGCATGGGAAAGACTTGCCCCCATGATTCAGTTACCTCCCACAACACGTGATAATTCAAGATGAGATTTGGGTGGGTTAACAGCCAAACCATATCAGTAATCAAGTAAAACGGCGTAGAATTCTACAAGGTACTTAAGGTCAATGACTGGGGCTTAAACTGAAAACCCATATTAGGCCAGCTTTGAATATATTTTCGAAGAGTAAGTGTCGGGAGGTATTGTTTATCTGACCATCGAATTAGCCTAGATCACTCTGGCAATGAGTAACAAAGACAAAAATCACAGTGCAGCTACAGGGCTCGAGGGTAGAGGGGAGCCAGGGAAAAATAAACTGGCCAAACTGAAGAAAATACTACTCGTGTATTCTTCTTAGGCGTAAATACATATTGAGCACCTATGTAAGCTCAGGCACTTCAGCACTTTGACTTAGACGTGTATTTTACCTTCACTGGATATACCATGCACCTGTAAATACCCTTAATGAATGGCAGAAAGTAATGCATTTCCTAAAGGAGTGATAACAAATGTGCTTAGTCCACTCAAAAGTGTCTAAAATCACACCTGAGATGGGGAGCATAGTGAGGCTTTTAAGTCGGAATTAAAGACATGTGGGGCATGGAGAGGTGTCGGCTATTTCAGACAAGGAGAATATGATTTTAATAAATGTATAATAACACAAATAATATTAACAATAGCACAAAATTGAGGGAGTAAAAAATTGGCATATGAAATGAGCCAACTGGCAAAAAGAATAGCGTGATGATTCAGGGTGAAAATTGCATAAGAATTAGTTCTTTGCGGTTCTTTCTTTACCTAATTATTGAAGTTTTTATGTGTCTATTGATCAAGTTATACAGGGGTTGTATTTAGGATTAATATGACAGTTGTGTGTATGTATGGTACATGATAAAGAGACCTATAAAGAGAACATTACTATAATGTTCTTTAAATAATGTTCTTATTTAAATAAGTAACAGAGCAAAGGCTTGCTAGTCCCAGGCACAGCAGAGAGACAATGATACCAGGAATTTGGGGTGAGTTCCCAGAGAAACTAGTGGCACCATTAACAGATTTGGGAAATCAGAAAAAGGGGAAGTTTTGCAAGGGAAAATGAATGAGCTCAGCTCCAGATAATGCCTTAGAGATCACAATTCAGATAATCTAAGTCCAACAGGAGTTAGAAATCCAATCTTGAAACCCAGGAGAGAGACCAAGATGGTAAATAGAGATTCGAAAGTCATCCACTGCCTAGATGCAATCACGGAAGCTGACAGATTAGATGAGAGTATTAAGGGAATGATTGCAAGGGAAAAAGGAAAGTCAAGGACAAAGACCCTCATGTCTTTCTTTTGGGAGTGAAAGTGTTGGACTTCTAAACAGTCATGCTTCACCAAGTGCATTTCTTTTCTTCCAAAGTATTTTAGGACTGTTTGCAATATTCTTAAGATAGATGTTGCGAATATGTTACTTAGCAGCAGTTAACAAATTTCTCTAGAGAGCTGAGTTTCTAATGCACCTCAAGTGTGGTGTGTGTGATAATGGTGACAAGAATAATGATAGTCGTTATCCATTTGTGTGTTGAGGGGCAGGTATAGCCAGATTTTCTTTATCATAAAAGAGCTAAATAGGGACATGCATATAACTATGTCCACCATAATATTAGCTGTATTACTAAAGCAATTAATAGTTAAATTCTATACATGCCATTTACCCTTGCAACAATTATTTGAGGTGGGCACTATTATCATCCACACTTGATACACAAAAAACGTGAGTCTCAGCATAGTTCAACATCTCTCTCAGCACCACAAATCTATTAAGCAGCAGAAAAAGATTCCAGTTACTGACTCTAAAACTGAGATATTAATCACTGTGTTTTTCTGCTTTGAGGTTATTTCTGAATTGATAGTAAATCACAGTCTGCTAATCTATGCTATTATCATTATTTATTTATCCATTATACTTTGCATGATTTACATTTTGAATTTATATGCAGTAAAATGGTCTTCTTTTGATGTGCAGTTCTATGATTTTTAACACAGGTATAAATTTCTGTAACATTCACCACAATCAGTATACACAACACTTCCATCATCCCAAAAGCTTCCTGGTGCCATCCCCTTGTAGTCAAACCCTCCCCTACTTATACTCCCTGGAAACTGCTGATCTATTCTTTATCACGGTGTCTTTCTCTTCAAGAATGTCTAATCTAAATGGAATCATGCCATATGTAATCTTTTGAGACAGGCTTCTTTATCTCAGTACAATGTCTTTGAGATTCATCCAAGTTTTTGCATATATCTTTAGTTTGTTGAGTAGTTTTCCATTTTCTGGATGTAATCCCTTTGGCTTATCCATTCACCAGTGGGTGAACATTTGTTTTGTTTTGTTTTATTTTCAGTTTTTAGCAATTATTAATAGAACTGCTATAAACATTCTCATAACACTTATTCTGTAAACATAAGTTTTCATTCCTCTAGGATAAATACTCAGAAATGGAATTGAGTCATGTAGCAAATGTACTTGTATCATTTTTTGAAAAAGCCATTTGAGGTAAGAGAAACCTGTTGTAACATCTACAGGAAGCCATCTTGGCTGTCTGTGAAAAAACACTTTCCAAAATATGCTGCCAATGAAGAAAAGAGTGGTTTGCTAATGTCAGGCTAGGACACACAGAATTTAGGAAGGCATCAGCAGAATCTCCAGACATCCATAGAAATCACGTATAGCCTTCTTAATATTCTACAGGAAAGAGATCAAGGCCTCAATCTACTGTGGCCTGTCATGTCATGAGTTTTTATGTGGCTGAGAATAGACTAGGCTCCTTAACTCCCATACCATGGGAAAGAACTGTTCTGGAAAGGCCAATGGACCTCTTTTCCCAAGAGAAGCCACAGCTGTAGTAGCAATAGGGCTAACAATTACATGTTTTGAGGACAAAGAAATATAGGCCCTGTTTCGGACTTCAAGGATTTTTAAATGGCGTACATGAGTATATTTATCAAAAATTTCTCTATTTCAATGTTCTAAAGTTATCAAAACTAATTTTAAGTTTTCTGTAAATATTTAAACATGAATGATATCCTTTTGTAAATATAGCATCGTGTCAAGAAGTTGTGAGAAGCTGGTTTTATTCTGGGCATTTTGAGGTCATTTGATGTAAAACAAATGTTTAACACTAACCAAATATTCCACTATGTAAATAACTATACCTCAAATTATACTAAACAATATGAGGTATAATAGCTTATGAAGCCTATATGTTTAAGAGCAATGTTCATTTACTATAAATAATTATTATAACTTATGTTTTCCCATTAGTTGAATTCCTCATGAAATGCTTTAAGTTCTGCTGAGTTTGGCAGATAATAAAATATTTAAAATTCCAGTATTTTCCAACTGAAAAAGAGAAGCATAAAGGAATTCAGTGGTCAATAAAGGTATATTTTAAAATAATATTCATTCTTACCTTAAACATAAGGTCTGTGAGGAGGACCAATATCCAAGAAAGTGTGAATTTAGTGGAGGAGGCAGTAGCAGAAAAGGGTAAAAATGATGAGATCACTGTCCATCTGATCTAAAGATTGTTGATAGAATTACACAGAAATCATGTGTGGCTAAGGAGACTGCCATGGGTTTGTGGTGGTCTGAGAATCTGCTATGTATTTTTCGCTTGGATCAATATCCAACTCTGTCTGTGTATCTAGTAAGGATGCAGAAGCCAGCTGAGCTCCAGAGTGGTGACAGATGATGTTCTACATAGATAATTTACTTTCTTTTTAATCAATAAAAAGTAGTTTGCCATTTTTTAAATGAAGAAAATGACAAAAGCACCAAGTTAGAGAAAAAAATAGAAAAATGATACTGGGAAAAAATAGAGACTCCCATCAAAGAGGAGAGGAAAAGGTAGTACTCACAGCACAAGAGGGTACTGTGGAGAGCCTGGTCGCCATTACTTCTCTGATGGCAACTAATAATCTTGATGTTTCTTAAGGGAGTGGCTTTTTATTTGCAGGATTGTTGATATTCATGTGCAATCTGTTGACTTAATGTTTAATGCTGTTTTATGGCAAATGATACATGTTTTCAGTGGCTTGAGGGACCCCTCAGTGATTTCTTATCTACTTTGTAAGTGCCAATGTCTTATTGAGGTCCTTGTGTCATTAGTCACTGAAGATAATATCCTGGACACCAGGACCCATCTTCCTGGTGACCACTGTCCACAATGTACCTGGGCAGAGTGGATATGGAGAGACTCCTTTATTAATCTGTAATGGAACGTTAGCAGAATGATACTAGTAGGTGATAATACAGAGGGAGAAACAATTCAGGGGCAGGAGAATGGAGGGGAAGCAAATTTGAATTAAGGATGGGTGAGGCCAGGGCTAGAGATAAAATTCGAGAGTGCTGGAGCTCTGGGTTTGTACTTGGGTAGTGCCATGCAAAAGCCAGTGCCTTTCCCAGTATTATCCCCCATGGTGGGTGTTGAAAAACTTTCCTCATTTTGCATGGAGGTGAGGCTGTCATTGCAAGGTAGAAGCTGGAGTGAGTAGGGACTCAGGGAACAGAGTGTGAAGACCAACAGTTTTGGCAAACAGTGGCGGCATGAAGAAGTACTGTACAGATCATAGACAGATCATAGACAGATTGGAGCAAAAATTAAATTTGGGATACCAGAGCAAGCACTCATTAATTTATATGTTAATAGCAAGTTAGTAGTCGTAATAGACTGATTGACTATCTGTGACTTCTTTTTCTACTTTGCCTTAATGATAACATGCTCTTTATGCCAGATGTTCTGGGAATGGATGCCTGGTTTTAATTCACTAGTTAACATTTTTTTAATGTCACTAGGTCAAGGTACTGTATATGGGCTGGGAGAACTAGGAAAAAGAAACTGTTGTGGAACAACTCTCTACTCTCTGGAGACACTTGCGTCACAGAGCTCTAGGTGAAAGTATAGGTGCTTTTTGATTATCAAGCATTCACACCAGGCATGCTAACTGGTTAACTATCTGTCATGTGAACCCCCCTCCCCACTCTTCTCAAGGGTCTTATTTCTCATTGCTGGAGAGAGTTTACTTTCCTTAAGAGACACACTGCTTCGTTCACAGTTGCAAACACATGAAAACAATTGAAATGCCACATGCAAACACACAGCACCGTCCATTTATCCTACAGACACATACTATTGTGAGTAGGGTAAGTACAAGTGTACTTACAACAAGATGTAACCTTTATGAGTGCTGTTTTATACTAGATCAGTATGCTGTTCATCTTTGGAATTGAGCTGATAAGAAAAGAGAGTTTTTAATCTATTACTACTGAATTTCTCCAGATTCCCTTTACATGAAGAAGCTGGACTCAAATTCCAACATTTAATTTAAAAAATTATGATATACCAATCATATTAAAGAAACTCCTGACAATAAAATGTCAGTATTCCTTAATTCCTGAAGTACTACATATTCATTTTTTCACAATATTTTCTCATATTTATCCAATGAAATACGTATTTTCATAGTTACGTCTCTTATATATTATGCTTCTTCTCCATATTGGATCATAATTTTTTCTTACCTTTTCTATATAGCTTTCAGATTTATAATTTTAATAACTAGTAATTCTTATTTTAATGCTAACAATGTCCCCTAATTTAAGACAAAGAGTCTTGACTATTTATGTACAGATAGAGAATAAATACAACTATAATATAGCTGTGGATATTCATAGGCCATATTGGAATAATAGATATTTTTGGTTATATTACTATAACCAAGGCTAAGTCCTTGATTTGGCAGCTCAAGTACTTTAAAATGGCTTTTGTTTTCATTGTGCTAAATTTTAAATTTAGACATTACTTTCTGGTGGATAGTAATCATGTTAGATATATCTAGGATATAAGTAACTATCTGTATGTTTAAATATAAGAAGGGAAAATATGCCTAAACATGTTTGTGGTTCATCCATCACTAATCTCCTTAACACTGAGTCCTGAGACTCCAGTGAGTGCCTTGAGGAATGTTTTGAGAATCAGTAGGCCTTTGTACTTGACTCTTCAGTTAACTCTCTGGGTCGATGACAGCTGCTCTTGCAATTAGCCCTTCCCCTGACCTCATGGTCAACCACAATAGCCTTGGAGATTTCAGGAAGGGAAACTATTACTTTTTAGGTATCTGGACAAGACCTGCATGTGTGCAAATTAATAGGGGAACTGTTTTCTGTGCTTTATTCTCCTCTTTTGGTTACAAATTGTCCCCATCCACATGTGACAGACACATCTGGTTACCTACTCTAATGGGTGCAGAAATGGATCTAACAGGAAGGGGAAGCCATATAATACTCCCCAGGAATGTTTAAAAGAGGATTCTTCAGCCTTTCATGGAAAACAGGATTCTTAAGGGAACATCCTAGATAAGTCATTATAGAAAAAGAAGAATTTGCTTGCATGACTTGTCTCTCTTAGTTCTCTCTTAGAAGGTAGAAATGCATAGAAAAAGAGACTACTAGGATGTGTCAACAGTATAAAAATACATGAAGCAGTTAAAATCTTTAACAGGTTGCCGTCATAGGTTTATAATTAGCTAAATCCTCTTTTCTTTCTTTATCATTGTTGAGTCTTCCTGTTTTATGAAAGGGTTGTTGGCCTTGAATGGCTACGCTCTTCAAGTCTGTGTCTGCTGAGTTCAGAAGGCAGACTGCAGCTCAGAATCTAGGTTGGAGTCATTGGGTAAGTGATCCCCTGTAAACAAGCCCAGCGCCTTTTCCCCTTCGTGCTGTTCTTTCATTTCAAGCAGGTAGAGTTGTGTGTCATTTGTGAGAAATAGAGTTGAACTGGAGAAGTTCAGTCAGTCGATGAGCATGCCCATAGAAACTTGTTACATAAGAAACTTAAGAATCAAGAGAAGAATTGGAACAATGAGAAAGGAGGTGCTAACAGCGAAGTAGACTGAGATATGGTTCTGGGAGTTGTAGGAGAAAGGGAAAGGGGAGATTGAAAGTGGAGCTGCAGAAGAAGCCAGTGGCGAGCCCTTAGCGGAACTGATGCAGGCAGTCAAAACGGTGAACACATACAAAGGCGCAATTCCATAGTAAAGGATTTTTCTAAGTCTTTTCAAGAAAGGGTGACATGTATAATATTGCTCAAAAACATCAAGAAGAGGACTGACGAAACTAATCCCAACTATCCTTTAGTCTCAAAGGAAATAAAAAAAGGAATGATTGTTTTCCAGAAAGCCTATGGAAACAACATTCCAGAAATGCTGTTCACTTTCTTCTTGATCAGACTTCCAGAATCTTTCATAATTAAGAGGGTTACACAACTAAATTTCCCAATTATATTTTGTTGTATTATGACAATCCTGCCTAAGTTGCTTTTGAGGAAAAAAGAAAAATATAAGCTGATAAACAACAGGAAAATTGAATTGATAAAATAAGGACATTTTTATAGTACAGGCCAAATAACCCAAGAACATATTATGATAAAAAAGTTCACAGCAAAAACATTCTTTAGAATAATAGTTTTAATCTACCCATTATAGTTGTCCCATTCTATGTGAGAACTCTGAAAAATTAGAACATATTTTTCATATTTACTCATTTAACTGTTTTAGTTGCCAAAACACAGAGAGAAATCCATGCCACAAAGAATGACTTGACTTTATATCTTTTATTGGTGTGACAATGAGAGCTACCACATTACATAGAAAATGTTTAATAAATGTTTGTCAGATGAACTAAGTAAAAAAAAAAAGGCATTGAAACAAATATTTAAATATCACAAACAACTTTCAAATAAATGAAAATTTAAAAAACAGTTATAAGAGGGGGGAAGTGTCCCCACCCCGAGATATTTAACAAGGAGACCTGAGTATAGGCTAGCAGCAAGTGATTAAGGACAATAGTCATTCCAGGAATTTCTGATGAAATTAGCATTTAAAAATATTTCGAGTAGAATTAAAATTTAAATTCTCCTGTGAAACATCATTTGGCAAAGGGCTGAGAGGTTTTTACCGGTGGAGGTCAGAGAGCATTCCCAGAAGACAGGAAGAACAGATAGCTCTTTTATCTCGAGTCTCTCACGAACACTGCCAAGTTTTTGGCAACTGCCTCTATTTAAACTGCATCAGATCAGTACCTAAAAGATTTTGGATTTGTCTGAAGCTGCTTCTTTGACCGTATTTGTGATATTAAACCAATAAGACCCTGGATTATTCAAATTGGTGTCCTTGAGTGATCTCAAGACCTTTTTAGCAGGTAATTTCTAAGCGCCAAGAAATTTGACTTAATTAATGCTAATGACATTGATATTTAATAAGAATTTTCCTGTAACAAAAGTAATTGGTAATTTCTTTAGAGATGTAAGGTGTACACCAATGGGACTTACTGAAAGTCCATTTCTTTCCCATGACCCCAGAGGACATGTGGCAGTGTCCAGAGACATTTTTGGTGTTATGCCTGGGCAGGAAGGATGCTATAGGTATCTAATAAGTAGCAGCCAGGGATGCTGTTAAACATCTTACGGTGCTTACAGCAGCCCATTTCCCCACAACAAAGAATGATCGGTCCAATATGTCTATAGTGCCACTATTAAAAAACTGTGATATATAAGTATAAAGATAAATTATCATGCAATTGGAGGGAGCACCAGAATAAAAACATTTGGAGATTTTGATTTATAGTCACAAAAAATTCTTACATAGTACGTTTCCCTTGTGCCTAAACTACTCCCTAATAATAAATTAGGCGTCTTCTGATGCTGCATTAACTGTTTAAAACCACTAGGGAGCTATTCAGTATGTTACTACTTTGGTGTATTAAATACAGCCTTAGGGTATTTAGAAAGTTATCGGAATTTTCAAAGGTATCTAATTTACAAGTGAGCATTAAGAAAACCAACACATGTGAAAGGGACATAAATGTACTTAAAAAGGAAGACATAAACAAGCTCAAATGTTCAGAGGACAAAATCTTAGGTGTGTGTGTACGGTGTTAAAGGGAAGTGGGTCATTAGTCAGGAATGGCCGGAGGTGAGTTTTTATCTGGTTTTCAAGAAAAAGAAAATGATAGATTAGTTAGGAGGACATTCTAGCAATTCAGTAGCCTTTATTAATGTAAAACAGAAAGTGGTTAATTGCCAATTCAATTTCGTAAGGGCTTTCAACAACTGGGAGTTGAAGAGAGATTCGTATCTACTGAGCAAAAACTATTTAAAATTAATACATCTTTTGATAAATTTTACATAAATTTTTGTGATAACATTAATAAAATGTCCTGGATACCTAAAGTATGACTGATGACTTTAAAGTAAGTTTATATATGCATATATAAAATAACATTTTACAGTGTCACAAATTTAGCCCACTAATTGCATGGGAGGAAAAGTTGACTTAAATCTCTACTGGTACTCTTTATTAAAAAGAATTGACAAGTTTCAAAGGTGGGCTCTTTAACTATGGGTCTAAAATACAATGGGAATAATTTTTGTTTTTACTTTCAAGAGATACTTCTGGAGAAAAGAATAAATTACAGCTCTTGTTGTTAGACCCTGTTTCTTCTCCGACCATCTAGCAGGGTACTTTCTGTGCATGCAGACAGAGATAAGAGGAACTCAGTCAAGTTTGTAATAAACCAGGTGAAAGAGTAAAATAATACAGTTAAGAGCAGATGTTTTATTTTATTTTCTAAATATGCTTTATACAGTAACTTTGGTAGATATAATATTTCATTGTCAATCTAAATAATAAAGAAAGCCTCTCTTAAAAAATTTTTTATTGGGGAATAGTGCATTGAAATGAATACACATGCCGTAGTAAACTATGTGTGTATTCAGGTTGGTAAAAAAGACAAAGGGGCCAGGTACAGTGGCTCATGCCTATAATCCCAGCACTTTGGGAGGCCAAGGCGTGTGGATCACTTGAGATCAAGAGCTTGAGACCGGCCTGATTAATATGGTAAAACCCCGTCTCTGCTAAAAATACAAAAGTTATCCGGGTGTGGTGGTATGCACTTGTAGTCCCAGCTACTCGGGAGGCTGAGGCAGAAGAACTGTTTGAACCCAGGAGGCAGAGGTTGCAGTGAGCCGAGATTGCACCATTGCACTCCAGCCTGGGTGACAGAGGAAGACTGTCAAAAAAACAAAAAAAAGTGTTTTTAAAGCAAATACAGGAGGAGGATTGCATACTTGTTTTGAAATAATTATCCTTGGCTACAAAGATCAACAACAAAAGTGATGCCAGTCTGACAATGGACAGGCACTGTTAGGCAGTGGTCAGGAGTCTTTTCTGTGTAAGGTTGTGATGACCTTTGCACAGTCTTTTGTGATCATTTTTGTTGTCAGGTACACATGTGTGAGAACTAACTCTTCATAGCCTTCCTCAGCTCTAGCTGTCAGGGTTTTTCTAACATTAGTGACTTTATTTTGATTCTGACAACTTTCACATTATCTTCTGGGAGAACTTGAGGGGCAAAAACAATTTCATACTGGAGTGATTTTTTAGAGAAACCTAAGAATTTTGGAATATTATGTCCTATGCAGAAACCCAGCTAAACATTTGACTTCCATGGTAACTAGAACTCCAAAGATGACATGACGGTTAATACAGTGTCAACTTGATTGGATTGAAGTGTGCGCAGTATTGTTACTAAGTGCATCTATGAAGGTATTGCCAAAGGAGATCAATATTTGAGTCAGTGGACTGGGGGAGGCAGACCCACCCTCAATCTGTGTGGGCACCATCTAATCGGCTGCCAGAATGGCTTGAATAAAGCAGCAGCAGAAGTTGGAAAGGGCAGACTTGCTGAGCCTCTGGCCTTCATCTTTCTTCATGTTGGATGCTTCCTGCCCTTGAACATCAGACAATGAGTTCTTCAGATTTTGGACTCTTGGACTTGTTCTAGTGGTTTGCCAGGGGCTCAGAGGCCTTTGGCCACAGACTGAAGGCTACACTTTTGGCTTCCCTGCTTATTAGGTTTTCGGACTCAAGACTGGCTTCCTTGCCCCTCAGCTTGCAGACGGCCTGTTGTAGGAGTTCACCTTGCAGTCATATGCGTCAATACTCCTTAATCAACTCCCTTTCATTTATACATCTATCCCATTAGTTCCATCCCATTAGAGAACCCTGACTTACACAGACAATATAATTGCCATAAAAGATTTCAACAGACCTGTGATGGTTAATTTTAGGTGTCAACTTGACTAGGTTGGAGTACCCAGATATTTGGTCAAACATTATTTTAGATGTTTCTGTGAAAGTATTTTTAGATGAGATTAACGGTTAAATGAGTAGACTTTGAGCAAAGCAGATCACCCTCCATAATGTAGGTTGATCTTATCTAATAAGATGAAGTCCTTAAAGCAAGGACTGATGTTCCTGGAGGAAAAGAGACTTTTGCTTCAGACTGCCTCTGTACTCAAGGTGCAACTCTTCCTGAGTCTCCAGCCTGCCAGCTTACCTTACAGATTTTGGACTTGTCCTCCACGATCCTGTGAAACAACTCTTTAAACTCTGTCTCTCTCCCCCTCTCTCTCTCTCTGTCTCTGTCTCCTCTGTCTCTGTCTTTCTCTCTCTCTTGCTGGTGCCCTACTTACAATGGTTCAACTTAACAACTTTTTGGCATTATGGTGGTACCCAAACCACCATTCTGGCTTTTGCTTTTAGTATAACATTCAATAAATTACAGAAAATATTCAACACTTTATTATAAAATAGGCTTAGTGTTGGATGATTTTGCCCAACTGTAGGCTAATATAAGTGTTCCGAGTACACTTAAGATAAGTTAGGCTAAGCTAGGATGTTTGGTAGGTTAGGTGTGTTAAATGTATTTTTGACTCACAATATTTTCAACTTACAATGGGTTTCTTGGGGTGTTCTATAATATGTCAAGGAGCATCTGTGTACACACACACACACACACACACACACACACACACACACACACACGCCCTAGTGCTTCTGTTTCTCTAAAGACCGACCTAGAGTACAGGAAATCTATATACTACCATTCTTCACACTCTCTTTCCTTCCACAAATATTTGGTAAATGTTATTATGTAGAGGTTACTATAATAATGGCTGACTTACGATGCTGACCAGGATCAGACATTATACATGCTGACATAGAGCTACAGAATCTACACTAACCTAGCTGAAAATAGACCATAAGGCAAGGAGAAATACTTGAGATAAGGGTGAATATTTCATAACAACCAGACTTAAAAACGGACATTTGGAATATATCACAAATGTACTTTGCATAATCCTGATACCAGAGCTTCAAAATATGTAAGTGGAACTGATAGAATAAAAAAAGATCAATAGACAAACCTACAAACACAGTGAAAGACTTTAACACACCATTCTCACCATTTGACAGGGCAGACAGACATGAAATGACCCAGGATACGGAAGATCTAAATAATTTACAAAGATCTGAAAATTAACAAAGTTGGCCTGATTCTTATAAATATGATTGCATGCATATTCTTTTCATGAGTACATACAACATTTACAAAAATCAACCATATAGTTAGCCATAAGTTTAGCCTCGATTGTTTTTCAAAATTTGGGATCATTCAGGATATATTCTCTAATTATATTGGCAGTAAGCTGAAACTAAACAATTGGAAACTCCCAATCACCTAAACAGTAAATAAAACATTAAACAATACGTTTCATCTTAACACATGAGTTAAAGAAGAAAACAACATAAAAATAGGAAAATACTTTAAAGTGAGTGGTACATCATATCAAAAATGCAGCCAAAGGAATACTTAGAAAAAAGTACACTTGAAATGTACATATTACATAAGAAGACTAAAATACTTAATCCTCCATTTTAAGCCATGACAACAAAAATACCAAATTAAGTAAAGAAAATAAATTACAAAGATTAAAAAGAGAAATTAATATAAAAATACAGAAAAAAATTGTACCATACAAAATTAAACAAAGCAAAATCAGTTTAAAAGACAACAAAATGGTAGCTCCCGAGGAAGGTAGATTAAAATGTAGAGAGATTTTCAGTATCAATATTAAAAGAGACTGTCACTACAGATACTGTAGACATCAAAATGTCATTAAGAATTCCTAGACATCAAAATGTCATTAAGAATAAAAGTAGCAGTGTTATGACAATTTGGATTAAGTTTTTAAAATTCTTTTTGAAAAAAGACTTACCAAAACTGACAAAAAATTCTTGTAACAAATTGAAACTTGTTAAAAACTTCCTAACATAAATAATTCTGGGCTTGTTTGGCTTCACTGATTCTTCCAAACACATTGGTAGAAATAACACTGATCTTGTGCACATTTCTCCAACAAATGAACAAGTATTTAAGACATTTACACTGAAAACTCAAAACATTATTGGGAGAAGTTTTTAAAGACTTAAATAGAGGATATAATATGTTCATGGATTAGAAAACTCAATATTGCAAAGATTTTTGTTATCCACAAATTATGGATTTGATATCATACTAATAGGAAACGGTAAAATCTTTCCAAAATGCACATGTTGATGAAAAGTGCTGAAAGTAACTAAGGCAATCTTAAATTTCAAAGTTGGGAGACTAACAGTAAGAATTAGTAAGACTGAATCAGGCTGGAATTACAGCAGTTTTATACCGGTGCAAGGAAAGACAAACAGACTAATGGTACTGAATAGAGTATACGAATCAATACACACGTGCAAACACATGATTTACATCAAAACAACACTAGCGTGCAATAGAAAAGATGGCCTTTTCAATGAACAATGCTGGGTCAATTTGTTATCCACATGGATTAATAATGTGTGCCTTGGCTTCTATTTTATATCATAGACAAAATGCAACTCCAGATGGATTGTAGGTCTAAACGTGGAAGGAGAAACAATAATGCTTTTAGAGGAAAACACAGGAGGACATTCTTGTGACCTTGGTATTGGCAATGATTTCGTAAACAGGACACAAAAGGGTCTAACTATAAACAACCAAACAAAAAAAGACAGATCAAAGACAAATTTATTTTAACATCAAGAACTCGTGTTCATCAAAATACACCACTGAGTAAAAATACGGCCGTAAAAGTGGTTGAAGTTATTCTCAATATGTCTATCTGGCAATACATTGCATCTGGAATATGTAAACAATCCCGACAAATTAATAATAATAAAAAAGACAGACCATAGAATAAAAAAAGTCAAAAGAGACTTGAATAGACCCTTAAAAACAGATGATACTAAATGATAAATATATAAGGTGTTTATATTTATTAGTTATTAGGGAAATACCTATGAAAACCATAAAGTGATAAAAACTGAATATCCATCATAATAGCCAAAATGAAAAAGACATTTAACGCCAAGTGTTGACAAGGATGTCGAACAACTGGAGCTCGCATATACTATTGATGAGGGTGTAAGTGGTTTATCTTCTTTGTATCTTCTATAGATAAACATACATAGCTCTTTTAAGATCCTATTATGTATGCAGCAGCTCCACTCTTAAGTGCATATGCAGAAGAAAGGAGTCCAGTCCCAAACTAGAAACTGCTCAAATGCCCATCAACTATAATATGGATGAGGAAATTGCCATATATTCATACAACATAATTATACGATAAGAATGACCCAAGCCTGTAAACCCAGCACTTTAGGAAACCAAAGCTAGAGGACTGCTCAAGCCCAGGAGTTTAAGACCAGTCTTGGGCAACATGGCAAAACCCTGTCTGCACAAATAAATACAAAAATTAGCTGGGCCTGGTGGCACATGCCTATAGTCCCAGGTAATTGGAGGCTGAGGTAGGAGGATTGCTTGAGCCCAGGAGGTTGAGGCTGCAGTGAGCTATGATCATGCCACTGCACTCCAGTCTGGGCGAAAGGATGAGACCCTATCTCAAAAAATAATAATAATATTAATATGCACCCACATAAACAATGTCAATGAATCTCACCAATAAAATATTGAATTTGAAAAAGTCAAATGCAAAAGAGCACATACTATAATGCTTCCAATTATTTACAAAGTACAAAATAGACAAAGATAATCTGTGCTGGTAGAAGTCATAATGGTTTAGCTGGTTTAGGACTGTGGTTCAGGAGGGAAGGGGAAGCACTAAAGGGAAAGCAGCAGGAATGCTTCTGGGGTGTTGATAATGTTATGTTTCTTGAACTGAGTGCTAGCTACACATGTGAGTTCCATCTAAAAATTTCCCAAGCTGAGCATTTGTAATGTATTCATTTTTTGTGTATTTATTTTATTTTTTTAAGCATTAGGACAAATATCTAATGCATGCCGGGCTTAAAACCTAGAAGACAGATTGATAGGTGCAGCAAACCACCATGGCACATGTATATATCTATGTAACAAACCTCCACATTCTGCACATGTATCCCAGAACATAACGTAAAATAATAATAATAATTTAAAAAGCAGTAAGCTTAAAAATCATAAATAGAACAAAAAAACAAAACCAATAAACCTTGGCTCTGGAGGTCAGAGTACTTGGGTCTATATCCCACACTTACTAGCTAAGTAATCTTGGGCAGGTTATTTATCTGTACTGTGCCTGACTCTTTATATGGAAGATGACCCTAGAAGAGTACTTAGTTTCCAAGCTGTGAAGATCACCTAATGATGCATTTAAAACACACAAAATACTTCTCAAAAGAAGGTGATCCTCAAATATTTGTTGTCAAAGAATGGCTCATAGGTGATTTAGCTAGAACTCAGACAACTTTTACTCACCTAAGAGGGAATTCAGTTATATATAGATTGTCTCTCTGACAGAGTTTTAGAAGACAAAGTCTGTAGATGAGCTATTAAGTAGAAAATCTTATTTTATTTTCTTCTAGAATAAAGTGATTGACTAAAGATACCAAGGAGGGCAATTTTCCCTTGAGCAGACTGAAAGAGTTACTGGGGAAAGAAGAGGAGGTCATTGAAAATTTTCTAAGAACCCTCTGCTCTCTAGGTGGAAGAGTGGATGGGTCCTTAAATGAGTGCCTCCTCCTTAAGCTAAGGCTACAGCTTCTTTGTCATTGTGATTCTCATTTTCCTCTTCTGGACATCCTCAGCTTCCAAAGGAACTAAGGTGACCATGAGGACTTATATCTGTTTTAGAAGTGGTATAATCTGCTGCATGTCAGCTCAGGATAATGGCTGTGTAGCATCTTGAAGCACCTGCAAATCAAATAGAGGAGAAAGGGAAGAAATAGGAGTGACACTATAAGAAACGTTTAGGACTTATTTTGTTTCAGTTTTTTGGTTCACCAAGGCATGACCGAAAGAACAGTTCTAGTCAGGCGTGGTAGCTCCCAGTGCTTTAGGAGGCCAAGGCAGGCATATTACTTGAGCCTAGGAGTTTGAAGTTACAGTGAGCTGTGATCACATCACTGCACTTTGGCCTGGGAGACAGAGCAAGACTGTCTCTAAGAATCACTTTGGCTGACTTTAGCTAATCAGATGACTGTTCATCTTAGTTGATTAATTGTTTTACTTCCCAAATTGTTTTCCCAGATAAAGCAAGATATTTTAGTAATTGCATAGACTCCACCTTTGATGACCAGTCTGTATGACTGTAGGTAATTTTATTGCCTAGAATTACTTTAATTGGTTAATACATACTGATCTGTATTAGGCTTTTAAGACTTTTCCTGTTTCATTTTCTATCTGGATCAGAATAAGGGATAAATTACAAAATACATTGTTTAGTTGGGGAAATTCTAGGCAAGGTAGAATTTCTTAGAAGCCAGTGAATTCCAGTGTCTTAGACTTCTAAGAAATGAATATAGGACAGGTGCAGTGGCTCATGCCTGTAATCCCATTACTTTGGGAGGCCAAGGCAGGTGGATCACCTGAGGTCAGGAGTTCGAGACCAACCTGCCCAACATGGTAAAAACTTGTCTCTACTAATAATTCAAAAATTACCTGGGCGTGGTGGTGGGCCCTTGTAATC
This sequence comes from Cheracebus regulus, assembly GCA_963574635.1. NCBI lineage: Eukaryota > Metazoa > Chordata > Mammalia > Primates > Pitheciidae > Cheracebus > Cheracebus regulus. The sequence goes on from CAUYQU010046863.1 coordinate 21,739, forward strand.
CCAGCTACTTGGGAGGCTGAGGCAGGAGAATTACTTGAAACCAGGAGATGGAGGTTGCAGTGAGCCAAGATGATGCCGCTGCACTCCAGCCTAGGTGACAGAGCAAGACTCCATCTCAGAAAAAAAAAAGAAGAAGAAGAAGAGAAGAAAGAAAAAACAAGAGAAATGTAGTTTTATATGAATGAATGAAATACAAGCAATATGTTCTGGGCTGATGAACATATCACTGTGCCGGAAGATGGCATGCTCTAATTCCATAGGGACAAAGCACCTATGCTCAGGATCCTTCCTGACTTTACTCTGTATATACTTCTTCATCTGACCATTCATCTGTATCCTTCTTTATAATATCCTTTAAAATAAATTGGCAAAATGTTTCCCTGAATTCTTTGAGCTGTCCTAGCTGGTTATCAAACCCAAGGAGAGATAGCCATGGGAACCATTTATAGCCAGTCAGAAGCACAGGTCACAACTGCCACTTGTGTCATCTGAAGTGATGGGCAGTCTTGAAGGACAGAGACTTTAACTTATAGGATTCAATGCTATCTTCAGATAGATAGTGTCAGAATTGAATTGAATTATAGGACATCTAGTTGGTGTCCACTGGATAACTGCCTCTTGGTAGGGAGAAACTCTAAACCTCCAGTCACAGAAGTGTTCTGTGCTCTGAGTGTGAGAGTAGGAAAAATAGTTTGGTTTTTCTATCTTATACACAGCCAGAGGAAAAAATAATAAAATATAAGTAAGAAAATAAGAAAACATTAGACATTATTATTCTGATCATGGATTTTGATTCAATGGTCTTAGAAAGATGTCTACAATCAATATAATCTTGATCCTCGGATACTTGAGATAACTGTCTACTACTCGGCTGAAACTCTTCTGAGGCATTTTAATGAGCCTCAGCTCTGGATCTCTAGGTAAAATGAGTGTCTAGATTATAAGATCTGCAGCATATTTATATTTGGAATGCTGGGTCCATTTGGAATGCTGGGAGATATGTTGTAGAGTTGAAGAATTGGTTCATGTAATTGAAATGTTTCTAATGTGATGTGAAGACTGACTTCAACTTGTGTCTTTTCTATATATCTAATCCCCAGTTTGTGTATCAGATGGTGTGTCTGGTTGTATTACTTTTGGAAGGGCCACTTACCCCTCTTGGGCATGAGGCAATGTATATAACATTCATTTTTTATAATACCTAACAAAATCAGAATAAAACATGGTAAACTCTGACAAGTTCTTAAGTTGCCACTGCTGATAGAAAAAGCCAGTTTACTACACATAATTCTTAATGCCCAGAGAATACTTGCCAGTGGTGCTTATGGCTGCAGCATTTGCTCTGAGATAACTTTGCTATGATGTGTATCATTTTTATTATTATTTTTGCATTGCTCTAATATATCGACCTTTGGAAACAATAGACATCATTCTATTTGTTCTGTGTCTATTAGTGGTATTTTAATTTACAAAATATAGTAAATCTCAATCACTGAAAATGTCAAATTCTAGAAAATGTAGCATTCCTGTGGGGCAAAGTAGCTCACGCACATAATCCAAGCACTTTGGGAGGCCGAGGTGGGTGGATCACTTGAGCCCAAAAGTTTGAGACCAGCCTGGGCAACATAACAAGACCCCATCTCCTAAATTAAATTAATTAATTAAATTTTTAAAAAGAGAAAAATGTAGCATTCCTATATTGTTACCTGATGTTAGCATTGTTCTCAAAAATTGTTGGCCAAAGATTCATTTGATAAGTTCAGGTTTTCTGAAACAGATGATTCTGATGCTTCAGACAATTCTGATGTCAGTTCTGTTTAGAAATAACTCCAAGAACAGTTTACATATTTTATTGCCACATTGGAAATCAGTCAGATTTGCTTCAGCCTTGTATTTATCCATTCTCATACTACTATGAAGAAATACCCAAGACTGGGTAATTTATAAAGCAAAGAGGCTTAATTGACAGACAGTTCAGCATGGATGGGGAGACATCAGGAAACTTACAATCATGGCAGAAGGGGAAGCAAACACGTCCTTCTTCACAAGGCAGCAGGAGAGAGAAGAGCTGAAGAAAGTGGGGAGAAAGCCCCTTATAAAACCATCAGATCTCATGAGAACTCACTCACTTTCACAAGAACAGCATAGAGGTAACTGCCCCCATGATTAAATTACTTTCTACTAGGTCATCCCACAACACGTGGGGATTATGGGAACTACAATTCAAGATAGACTTAGGTGGGGAAACAGCCAAACCATATCAAGCCTCAAACAGCATGTTTATGTAAAATTAAATGAGTGCTGGCAGTGAGCTGCACTTTTTTTTTTCTAAATAGGAAAAAGGTTAAATCCCTTTTTCTCTCATTTTCATATGGGATCAAAAAGTAATTTTTCCAAAGATTGCCTTTAGTATGAACTTATTTTCAGACAACCAAGGCAATAATTTAAATAGCTGTTTCACCACCACATGCCATGTATATCCCAATCTTTGAATGACTGTATTTTTAGTGCTTTCAGCTTTTCTAGATCAGAGAACCCATTCCAGATTTCTTCCGTTTCCTCCATGTCTTGCTTTGTTGCCTGCTCTCCACTGCCAGTTCCAACTCTCTACCAATAAGGGCTTTGATTGCAAACAACTAACTCTGACTAGTTTAATCAGAAAAGAACTATATAGGGAAGATATTGGGTAGTTCAGATAATCAACAGAAAACCAGGCAAACACAGTTTTAAAAACTGGCAGAAACCAAGGGCAGCCAGGAAGACTGACAAGACCCTATAACCTGATTAAAACTACCCTGGGCCTGGACCCATGATGGCAACTACACTGCAACTAATGCTATCACTACTGCTGCTGCCACCATTGCTGGGTAATGCCCACCAACGCCAGCACCACTGCTACAGAACCACTGTGTGAATATGAGTGGTTTTCTGTCCCTGCCTCTGTGCATCACTCCATTTAAACTCAAAAGTTCAACATGGGAGCACTGGAGTGTCTGAACTTAGATTTTGCATGTGAGTTCTACATGCCAGCACTTTGGAAAAGTTGAAGGCACAAAGTAATATTCTACAAATATTAGAGGAAGTTTTAGATACTAACATGAAAAAAATGACAAATTTCCACTATTTAACCTGCAACAAGATTTTATGCTAGAAGATTTTAGGCTAGATAGAAAAATAGATACATAGAATTATGCATGAATATATACATACATACATAAAGGAGAAAGATATTTCAGGCTTTGGGAGAAGAGTGGTAGAAGAGATATACTCTTTTATTTGTTTGGCTTAAATTCATCTATGCCTCTCATCTCTTTTATATGTTTACTACAACATATAGTCTTGGCAACATGGCAAGCTCTGTAAGAGAAGAGAATATATCTTATAAATCTAGCATCCCCTTTAACTCCAAACAGATGATGCTGTAGAGAATATGTCCCTGATAAGTAACTATTGATTTATTGATCTTTTATGTCAATATCTCCTTGAGCACCAATTGATTCATGAGCAAAAAGAAAGGCTGAGATGTTAGAAGTAACCCACATCTGTGAAGAAAACCATAGATATCAGGGATGGGCAAGTTCAGAGAGTGTGGCAATGAAACTAGAAACTAGTAGGTATGGAAAAGAAGCATGGATTTCTGTCTTTGAAATCTAAGAAAAAAATAAATGAAAATCATAGCCATTAAGGACTGAGAATTGAACCTAGCTGTTTCATTTCTTTAAAAGCATACTCAATGTAACTATAATATCTACTTAAAATAATACCATACTTGACTAACTTAATAACATGTACTGTTTTCCCACAGGAACATAAGGAAAGATATGCTATTTTATTCAAAGCTGAAACCAGACCTACCTGCCGTTAAATATATATAAGTTTAACTTATAGATCCGGACATCTAAAGTAACTAAAGGACTCTCGTAAAGCAATTGTTTTGGCATACTTCATGGTCTCCATTTTATGCTTGCAATTTTGTACTAATTGGTATTGGCCAGCAAAATTATACATATTCCCTTCACCCCAAATGATAGCTTTGCTTACACAACTAAGGCAAAACAGTGGCAAGTTATTTCAGTATTAGGCCCAATAATGTTCTTTCAAGAAAATTCTGAAAGGACAAATTCTTATAAAAGAAATATATTGAACTCTTAAAAGCCTAAGAACACTTCTTAATTAAAATGTCATTGCTTGAAAAAATTCAATTATGCTTTAATGTTTACTCAGCTAGCTCTATTGACATATAAAGATGTACTTCACCATGATGGCAATATTGAATGGTCTAGAATTTTAATATGTAGAACTTATTAATGATTATGGAAACCAAGAGGCAGATCATCAAGGGTCTAAATGACCTAGGTCATAAGTAAAAGTTTTAAGAGAGAAAACACAAAGATAAAATAACTTGGATTCCTTATAGTATTTATTATTAAAAGAAAAAAAAATACACCCAACAGGAAGGCATAAAAGAAAGCATACTAATATTCTTATATATGAAAGTCAATTTGTATATGTTTACAAAGTTGTTTGAATGCCAAATCTGGTGTGTGCAAGTGAGGTGTACATTGGGAGAGAAGAGTAAAACTGGTAATAATGGCAAACTTGCATCTTCAGAAAGAGCATGGCGGAGTTACCCATAAAGAAAGCATGCCATGGAGGCTGAAGATGGGAATGGTATCATGGCTCGTTGTGATGGAGATGGTCAGGACAAGATAGTCATATTCTATTTCTCATTCCCATACTAGATTCCAAGAGGGTGGATACCCAGAGGAATCTCTAAGGATATGAATCACAGTCTATTACTAGATAGCATTTGTGTCCAAATCACTGTAGGATATTCTACACTTGAGAAGGTGAAATGAGCTTAATAAGCCCCAAGGCTCTCTTTACCTTTTTATTGCAAGTTCAGAAACAGGATTCTGGTTCAGAAACAGGTGCAAATGGCCTCTGTCATTCTTCCTTTTATCCAGGCCAGCCTTGGAAATTGGCCCTCTGCATTTCTGCACTGTGAGAAGATGTGTGCAAAAGTAACAGAGCAATGCAATTCAGACTTGAAACAGATGTGTCCCTCTCCACACACCTTTTCCCATGGACCTGCCTGTAATTCCTACATGGCTTTCCTCAAATTGGCAATGTTAGATAATCCAGGCCACTGGTTCTTAAATTTAGCTGTATATTGCATCACCTGGGTAAATTTTTTTTTTTTTTGGACAGAGTTTCACTCTGTTGCCCAGGCTAGAGTGCAGTGGCATGATCTTAGCTCACTGCAACCTTTGCCTCCTGGGTTCAAGCAATTATCTTGCTTTAGCCTCCTGAGTAGCTGGGACTACAGGCATGCGCCACCACACCAGGCTAATTTTTGTATTTTTAGTAGAGACAGGGTTTCACCATGTTGGTCAGGTTGGTTTTGAAATCCTGACTTCATGATCTGCCCACCTCGGCCTCCCAAAGTGCTGGGATTACAGACGTGAGCCACTGCGCCTGACCAGCCCACCTGGGTAAATTTAACAACTACTGATCCCTGGGCCCCACTTCCAGAAATTCTGATTTAATTGGTCTGAGTAATGGCCCCAGCATCAGTTAAAAGCTCTCCAGATGATTCCAATAGGTAGTCAAAGGGGAGGACAACTGACCTAGGCCAGAGGCAATACAACAGTTGCAAGCAATGGAGAGACCAATAAGAGCACCTGCAACATGGAAAGACAGTGAAGAGAAAGATATGAATAATAATGAAGCAAATGACAGCAAACTATGTAAAGGAGCTTTCTTTCTTTTTTTTTTTTTTTTGAGACAGAGTCTCACTCCATCACCAGGCGCCAGGCTGGAGTGCAGTGGTGCAATCTCGGCTCACTGCAACCTCCACGTAAAGGAGCTTTTTTATTTCTTTGCTGCACCATGGAGGACCACTCAATGCTAATTCTGATTTCCTAATCTATTTTTAGTAACCCAGACTCAAAGTGGTGAATAGTTCCACTGCAATCAGACTTCTTTAGATGTATGAATGCTTGGTTATTGGCCTTTTCACTTTTATTCAAAAATACAGCCTCTTAATATACTATCATCATACTCTATAAGAAAATTGAGACCTGGTTAAAATAAATAAAAAGAGAAAAATCTATCCCTTGAAAGAGTAATCTTTAGCAAGTACAATAGGCAGTCAGAATTAATCAGGACAATTTTTTAAATAAACTTTTTTCTAGTGTTATCAAATAGGAACTAACCTGTACGATAAGAAATAGCTATGGGAAACATGATGAGATGAAGAAACTATATAATTTGCTTTGAGTGGCAGGAAATAAAACTAAAACTGGTCTAAACAATAAAGGGGCTTGTATTGGTTCATTTTTACATTGCTATAAAGAAATACCTGAGACTTGGTAATTTATAAAGGAAAGAGGTTTAATTAACTCACAGTGCTGCATGGCTGGGGAGACCTCAGGAAAATTATAATCATGGCGGAAGGAGAGGCGGCCACCTTTTCTTTCTGGTGGCAGGACAGAGAGAGAGCACACTAAAGGAGGAACCATCAGACACAACACTTATAAAATTAGATCTCATGAGAACTTCCTGACTATCACGAGACCAGCATGGAGGAAACTTCCCCCATTATTCAGTCACCTCCCACCAGGTCCCTTCCTAAACACAGAGGGATTATGGGGATTATAATTCAAGATGAGATTTGAGTGGGGACACAGAGCTAAACCATATTCGAGATGTATTGGGTTATATGTAATGGGAAATCTAGAGGTATAAAAGGTTTTAGCTGTAGTTTGGTCAGGATTTCAACTTGATTTCTCTATTGTTTTCAGTTCTGTTGTCTTTTTTGTAATGAATTTGTCCTCAGGCTAGCTATCCTTATGGGGTCAAAATGGCAGACAGAAACTATGGGTGATCTCCTTGGTTAGTGTTTTTCATTTGCAAGAAATTGTATCTTTTGGCTGTGCTCCTGAAGGCATCAAAAAAGTTCTTTTATTTTCATTTCAGTCCCCAGAAAACAGCTTCTTAAATCTTATTGTCTCAAACTGTACCACATATTCATCCCTGAATCCACTACGAAAGCTAGTAGAATGGAATGTCTTGAGCAAGACAGGGCCTACTCCTGAATCTGGGGGTGACATCAGGCTTTGTAAAATTATATGAGACCCCAGATGTAAATTTTTTTAAAAAAGAAAATGACAAGATATGAGGCTGGGCACATAGCAAGGATATGTATAAAATACATTTCTAAGAGTGAACCAAGGTTCCAATTTAAATTCTACTAGTTTCGTGTCCTTGGTAAAGAAGTCACTTTTATTGTTAAAATGAGTATACTTGATAAGATGATCTGATTTCTAAGGTCTTGTTAAAACCTAAAATCTTAACTTCATATATCTAGAATATCTTGTGCCTGAGATACTGGCTTTCGGTTCTATTTTGAGGGATACCTTTAAAAAAGTAGATTTGATTTATGATCTGGGGCAATATTGTCAAAGGAAGTTAGAACATTTCCACTTTCCTTTGGTAACACAGGCACCTCTGGTCTTTTTCGCATCTACTGATGGAGTCAACTATTGGCTTCTCTTTTATTATTTCTCTGGGTGACTGATAAATGAGGGCAATTTCTCTGACTTGTATAAGAAAGGATTTTCTTATATTTGTTTTATGACTTCCTAGAATGATTCACTTTGCTACTACCATTCTGTTGCACTTGCAAAATGTTATGTGACACTGCTAAGGTAAATTTATTGAGGCTCTCAATTTTAATTAGTTTTTTCCCTCATATTTTCTCTGAAAAGTTAATCCCCTTTTAATGAAATTGTAAAATATAAGCAAATCTTACATGACACTTTTATCACCTGCTCATTTGAGATCAAAAGTCTAACTGTATTGCCTTCTAAACTTCTACCAAATTTTAAGTGCATATTAAAATGGTAATTTTTATCTCAAATCAATGGTTGAGCTTTAATTCGAGCAAAATAAAACAATGCAGATAATGGTTTATTGCTGTATTTCAACATGTTTTATAGTACTAAGATATTATTATAGTGATTTTATCATTGAAGTAAAGTAGAAGGCAGATTCTTAACTTGAGAACTTAATGGTTCTCAATTTTCCATCAGAAAATAATCTACCAAATAACATCTTCATAATGAAAAAGGGATTTACTCTCAGCTCTCTCTCAAGTTTTATGATGTAAAATAGTACCCACTCTTACATATGAGTGATTGTAAAAATCTAGCACATGTGAGAGTTTGCTGGAATAATAGTACTATTACTTTAGCTTAGTGCTAAAGAAAATATTTACACTCTAATGTCTTTTCTAAATTTTCCAACTATCTCTTACATTTAAGACCTGAAATGGCATTTTTGGCACTATGAATGGTGCAGTGGTATCCTCCATTTAATTTGGGCACCCAGTTTATATTGTTTTAACTTTCTTCTTTATGATCAAAGTATAGGCTCACTTTGTAGCCTTATATTGACAATTTACAACCAGCTCATAAATGCCCCATCTTGTGATTCATGGTGGGCCTCCTACTTGCTGTCCATGACCTCTTTCTCCCAGGTGTCCACTCATTGCTCATCTCAGGCAACAGTTGAAATTCATTAGCTTAGGTACCCACTGGAAAAGAAAAGCCAGCGTTAAAACAATGTCTACATTATCTCCAACCTCTTGAAGCCAGTACGTCAAAGGAGTGAAAGATAGCAATTTGCAATGATTGGGTCAGCCGACTGCTCAAAATAAGACTGAACTTTGTTGATAAGTGTAGCTAACACTCATCAGAGGAAAAATAAAAGGCAAAACTAGTGTTGGTAATGAAATTAATTGAGAAAAAGCCAGTCTAACTGTCAAACTAGAAGAACCTTGAGAAGAAAGGCAGCTTCTAAAGGTCAATACTCAGCGTGCTGTAATCTTTACCATCTGTGTTCAGGCTGGTATGATTCTGAGACTGTCATATGTAGTCTTTTTTCTGAAAATAACAGACACGGGAAAAAAAGGCTGGCCCAACAGGGAGGCTGGATGTATTTAGCTGGATAGAAAATGAAAACACTATACGGTATAAACTTAGGATGACCCTTAATTTTCCTTCCCCTTGACCTACATGGGTCCACAGTTAGTTTCAGAAAAGCAGTGCCATAGCAAATTGAAATAATTCAGTCATCAATGAAATGTAATGTTATATTTACAAGGTGGAACACTAGGCAGCTTGATTCAATATGAACACCCTTTATCGTCTGACTCTATTCTGATGAAGGCTAACAAGGCCATCTCCATGTTTTCCTAGTAGGAACGTTTTTTTAAATAAGAGGAAAATGGACTTGTTTCTCTTTACCTGAAGATTTAACACATATATTAGAAATCTAGAATGTTATGATTCTATATATAGTGGCATAGCTTACTCTTGTTAGAACAGTATTTGGAGGTTTGGTATTACATAGGCTTTTTAGAAGACTTTTACAAAATATACCAGATGTTTATCACTACAAGAGATTATTTTATGTACTCTCATTTCTTAAATCAGTAGTGTTTCCACATAATGGAAAATGATTAATATATAAATAAAAATATATAATATTGATATAAATATAAATGTATATGAATGTATATATGCATATATGTGTATGTAAAAATTATATATTATGTATTATTATTGTTAGATAAATTATCATGTATAAACTTTAAATGATTCTATTGAAATTTTGTATATTCTAACTAAAGTACAAAATACTCTTGTTTAGCTCCCTCTATTATATACAAAGTACAATGTTTTCAATATTGTTCACAGAATATCAATTTCTATTTTTTTGAATAGAAATATAGAATCTAAAAATTGAATCTAAAAATCCAATCTTTTAAAGATTTTCAGCTCTAACTTTTCCTGTTGTACTACCTCCATCTCTAGATGACCTCATCTATAGAGCTCATTTTTTTATGCATACGACTTCATTTTATACTCACAACTTTCCGAGGATTCATGAATACACATATGACTTTAAAGATCCATGATACTGTCTTATAATAAAACATTTCCCCTATTCATTGGTGCTATTTTAACCATGATAGGGGTGGCAGGTTTTACTAAGTATGCTGGCATTTAAACTTCATAAATAAAGCTGCAGGTTAACTGATTTGTTTTTCTCTTCTGTGATTTCCTTGATTTGTTTTAGAAACACAAAAAAAGGAGTTTCTAGTCTCTGCAACATTTGTCACTGCTTCCATATCCTCCCAGGAAAACAGGATCCATAAAATCTTAGACATAAAAAATAATAACACTCTCCAAATGCTAGTTAATAAAATGCTCCGCCTCTTAGGAGAAAGAGATATTTTATTTGTATTCATTAGGGTGACCTAACCACTCACTAGTACACTTTATTATACGTCTCCTGTGTGATGTAATGACTTGAGCACATGAAAATAAAGCATGCAGATCGCATTGCTTTCTCTCTTCATGTATTTAAAACACAGGTACCCTTAGTTGCTCCCTCTTCCTACCCTCCCTATTTGTTTCCTCCTCTTACTCTTCTTCTCTTTGTTTCCTTCTCTTTCTCCTCCATGATCTGCCCACCAAGACTCCCCTAACGAGCCATTCATTTTTATATTCTGAAGGCAATCCTGTTGGTTAAAGCCCCTGCGAGATTACTTGAGCAGGTTAGGTTTATTTTCTTGTTGTTGCTTTGACATCGTGGGTTACATATTACTCATTTCAACTGGTTTATGTTGACCTAAAGACCTTTTCTTTTTGGAAAAATACATTGCTTTATAAATAATTAGCAAAGAAAATAATTATTGCAATTAATGAATATAGAACCCAAAATGAAAAGCTGTTCCAGAAAAAGAAAAATAGAGAAAGAAAGAAACTTTTTACACAAAGACTGCTAAATAAATGTCTCTCTCCTTAGTTTTAGGAAAAGGAACGTCACCATTAACAAATGATACTACTCTGAGCCTATTATGTTGAATATTATATGTCACTGTCAGTCACTTGGCAATCCACAGGGCAATACTTCTCCATAACAACTGCCAAGTCTAGTCAATATATTTGCATCATTTTACTTTAGAGGCTCATGAAATGCAAATAAACATTCTACTAATAGTGCTTCTTATTTAATTAGTTCTGCCTGGTGGATATTCTCTTTCTTCAGCAAGCCCTTAGAAGTAAGAATTTCAACTCCAAGCTTGATTTGGCTACTTGACCATTCTTTGCATTGCTGACCCATTGCTTTGAGGGTGTTGACCAAGGAGATAGGAATTAAGACAATGAGGAATAAGACCTTTTTTTGAAAGAAGGTACACAATGCAGAAATCTGTCATACAGCATATTATTTAAATACCCAAGAGAAAAGAATCATACCCACATTGTTTCTTAAACTAATTTAAAAAAAAAAAAAACATCTTTGGGAAGTGGGTACTGTGTTTCTGTCTGGAGTCAAAGTCATTCACTACAAATAATTCTGCTCTGTTTGTTAGTCTACCGAATGTATGTGCATGTTTACCCAGCAGCATTTATTTTGAGAAAATATTGCCTACTTCAAATGCTTTATTAGGATAATATTTATTTGCATTTCTCCTTCACCCCATAGTAATTCTGTTTATATCTAGAGTAGACAAGTGACCCAGGCCTGGCAAATTAGAATAACCCATTACCCTAAATAATTCAGAATAGAAGCTGCCCAGCTAGTTGTTTGTGGAGCCTAGGATCATTATCTAAGATCTATTCTGCCCTCTGGTAGGGCTACCCTATTTCAGAAATCTTGACAGCCAGCTTGGATTGACCAAGGTGCTTTGTTGGATGAAGTGAGACAGGTACTCACCAGCTTTGTATCCTCTCTTCACAATTTTTGGCCCCATGGAACACGACCTCAACTCAGCATTGACAAGGAAGCAAGGCAGTGTGATTGCACTGTAGGAACTTAGGTTTAAGCCATGAGGATGATGTATTCACAGACAATTGGGAACAATGTGAATTACATTATATATAGTAAAAGTCTTTTATAAAAGATATTCCAACCTATCTATATCACTGATGTGGCACAGTCTTAAGTTGATTTATTTCTTTGGATTAAGGTGGTGGCATTCTTTTATCTTTTTCTTTTATAATCCCATTTTAAACTACAAATCTCACATGAATCCAAAAATATATTTTGAAAAGAATTTAAGCTACTCTTATAGAGCAAACAAGATCTTTTTTGTGTGAGAACTTTCTTTTCCAACCTTTTACACTCCACATAGATCCTAAGATTATTCTATGAAAACGTAAGTCTCTGCAGAAATAAGTGTTTGAAAAAAATTAAGACACTGAATTATTAAATGTATATGAATCATCTCTTCAGGTTCAATCATTCCTTGCAGTATACTGCTACGTCACTAATACTCTAGAGGTTACTCATTTTAATTAGTAAGAATATATAGAAATGGGTGAATTAGTGGATAGATGGGTGGATGATTGAAAACAGGTATGTACTGATGAAAGAGAGAATGGGAATAGATAAGTCTGGAGCAATGAGTAGAGGAGTTGGTAATGCCACAGCTGAGGGGAACACTGACATGCCAGCAACATTATAGTGGGTCCCTAAAGAAAAGAGGTTGGTTTAAGAAAAAATTAAGGATAACAGACATGGAATCAGTATATTTCATCCACTTCCTAACTTTGCTGAGGGAGGGGTCTATCACAATCAATTTCTTTCTTGTCTTAGTATTATATAGATATAGCCATGGCTGATAATATGGGTGGACCTATTTGGGGCATTAAGACATTGCCACCCACACCCATATGTGTTAATTTGCTTCCTGGCAAAACATGTCTTTTGAATCATGTAGGCTTGTGCTAAGGGGAAAATCAGGCAGTATGTTCAATGGACTGTAGAAAAATATTCACGAGATCATGGGTCTGTGACTTCCCACAGGAAGTTTTGGTTTCTGCTTTCAAATTAACCTGTCCAAGTGCTGCTCAGAGACTTACAGATTATGGAGATCAATTCAAAAAACCTACAGCAATTGCTGGTGTAGTTAAGATTCTTACTTTCTATTAGAAAATTCCTAAGTTGTTAGTAGAACAATAAGCAGAAAATAGTGTTCAAACCATTTACAGGACACAAAGGTCTAGATAGGTTGCTCCAGTGTCAGGAAAGGACAAACAAAACAAAAACAAAAGCTGTAGATCACATTTAAACCCACAGGGTAAATATGAACAAAGGGTAGACTATATATTTTTTTAATGCATCTGGGTGTAAACCTTTTTTTCCCTCTTTGCCAGAAACCATCGTGTTTATAGGCATGTTTTACTGGAAATCTGCTGCTTCTCACAATGTTTCCTGCACAACTGTCTTAGTAAAACTACATCTGGAAATGACAAGCACACAGTTGTAAATCTGGAAGTCAGTGTGTTGTTGTAATAGCTTGCAGCTACAATATGGCTGTCTTGCTGAACACCAAAGAGTTATAAAGACAGAGACCAGCTGTAGCTACTGAAATAAATTCTGTTTTTCTGAGGGGATAGAATGAAGTTTAAGAAGGTTATAATGTCTCCTATTAAACTATGAAATGGAGCATTGAACTGATTGCCTCTTGGACAAATCAATTATTTCAAAAACCTTGCCAACCAGCCTGATTGACCAAAGCATGCTTTGCTGGATGAAGCAAAAACATTGAATTGTAGACTTCTAGAGTTCGGTTGGGTCATAGCAGCTACCTAAATCAAATGTCTCCCTAAATAATGAACTTCCCTTCCCAAGAGCCACAAAATGCCATCCTCAAATATTAGCTTGAACATTTCTACTGTTCTCAGTCCTAAATGACTGATGAGATCCATGTATAGGTCCCAAACACAGCAACCTATATGCTTAGCCTGAAATTTTCCCTATGCTTTGGTTTGAATGAGTCTTCTCCAAAGTTCATGTGCTGAAATTTTATGGTCAATGTGACAGAATTAAGGCATGGAGAATTTAAGAAGTAATTAGATCATGAGAGCTCCTTTCTTATGAATGGAATTAGGTCATTATTAAAGAGGCCACATAGCATTCAATTCTTTCCCCCTTCTATTTCTTTGGCCTTGTAAAGACACAGCATCCTGTCTTTCGGAGAAGGCACAATATTTCACTATTTAGGAAGGAGAGACTGGGCCCCTCATCAGACACTAAAGCAACCACAAACTTGATTCTGAACTTCTCAGTGTTCATAAGTATAAGAAATAAATTTCTGTTCTTTATAAATTACCCATTTACAGGATTTCGGTATAGCAGTACCAACAGACTAAGACACCCTATGTGTGTTTCTTTGAATCTTTTTCAAATTAACCTGGGGAATCAAAGAATGATTCATCACCATGGGAGGTTCATAAAACCACATTGATATCAAAAACATTAAGAATTATAGTGATGAGTTAAGCAGTGATTAGTTAGTAATAAACAAAAGTAACATATTAGCCAAATTTTAATTTATTCATTAAATAATAATTGAGCATTGGTATGTTTAGACACTATGGGCTTTGGTTGTAATGTACATATATATGAGCACTGTTTATCTTTAAAAATGGCTTATAATTTCAGTAATGCCTCTAAGCCTGTGTGTATTAACAAGTGGATATTTAAAATAACTACAGCGTTTTTCCTCTTCAGTTTTGTTTTTTTTGTTTTTGTTTCTGTTTTTTTTTTTTTTTTGAGATGGAGTCTTGCACTGTCGCCCAGGCTGTAGTGCAGTGGTGCGATCTAGGCTCACTGCAATCTCTGCCTCCTGGGTTCAAGCAATTCTCCTGCCTCAACCTCCCAAGTAGCTGGGACTACAGGTATGCACCACCATGCCCAGCTAATATTTTTTGTATTTTTAGCAGAGACAGGACTTCACCACGTTCGTGAGGATGGTCTCGATCTCCTGACCTCGTGATCTGCCCGCCCCAGCCTCCCAAAGTGCTGGAAGTACATGAGTGAGCCAATGCCCCTGGTCACTTCTTCTTTAGTTTGTTTCTAGCATGTTCTTTCTTTCTTCCTTTCTGTGTCAGAGGAAGAACAGATCATCTTTCCTACATGGCCAAACTACCTTTTTATATTTCTTTCATTTCACCTCATTCTCAATTTCAAAAAGATCATTGTATTTTATTATTTATTTTTTCTCTGTGTCTTCAGTGTTTGAACTTCCCATCTAAACCTTTTTTCCTTGCTCTCAATCATACACATATCTCTCCTACATGAAAAAATTTTGAAATGAATTATATGGCCTACTGAGTCTGCCAGAATTGAAGAAAAGAAACCCTCATCTTGTCAAACAATAGCTTTTATAAGATCCGTGAGGGTAGGATCATGTCTGATTCATTGGTGTTCCCATTTCCAAAATGATGTCCAGCCCAGCCGCAACAGATGCTCAACAGATATGTGTCAAATAAATGAATGAAAATAGTAAACGAGTGAATAAATAATAATGCATACATACTAGCTTAACTTTTACCTTAACTCCGTCACAATTTACTGGCAGTTTTCGTTTCTCCACACCAGATTCTTCAAAAGCACCCTGATCTGCTAGACATTGAGTTATTACACACACACACACACTCTCTCTCTCTCTCTCTCTCTCTCTCTCTCTCTAATAGAATTTTGTTGAGAAACCAGAACAGGTTTCATCCTACCTCTAGCTCTATGCATCTTGGTCTCCCCCTGTTTTTGACTTTTCCAAGAGCCATTTTTCCCTTGGTTCCAACTCCCCTATGTGCTGAACTTGGACTTGTCTCAGCTCACATCTTGGTGATCTAATGACTTCTCTTTCATGAGAGGGAGGAAAAGAGTGGGTAGGAAGGGAGGAAGAGAGGAATAAAAAGGTTTAAGTAGGATTTGTAGTTGAAGAAAATCTTTCTAAACAAGCCTAATACTTTTGCTTCTCCTGTTACCTCCTTCCTCTGTTTCTCAAATTGTGGCCTCAGTACAACCTATGTCAGAATTGATACAAATATTGGTGTCCAGGCTTTAGCTTAGTCTATTATAGAATTTCTTCTAAAATAGAATTTCAGGGATGGGGCCTCCAAAATCTACATTCAAAAACAAAACCAAAGTCAATTTTTTCTAGTTTGTAGAGAGGTTTGGGGACCACTGAACCATATAACACTGCATAGAGGTGAATAAATAGTGAAAAAATAGATATGAAAAGTTATCCATTCAAAGGCCATGACACCTGGATCATTCATCATAACCTATAAAATCTACTGCAGCTGCCTCTTCTCCCAATTTTACAAGAGTCCTGTACTGAACTTAGCTGTCTCCAGTGTGCTGAAGACTATTTATTATCTCACCTTCACTATGCACAGGTATCTCATCCTACAAGAGATGACCCTAGCAAATAATTTTCTATGAAGTTGGTAAATTGCTATGGCTTTTTGGAGGAGTTTCCTCAAATAAGCAGAAATTGAATCAAATTATATGATTTGCTGAGACTTTACTAATTCTATTTCAAGTCCTACGAATCTCTACTAATTTTGTTTCAAGTCCTACAAATTTCTACTTCTATTTTCATCTTTATCTTTTTAAATCTTTACTACCTATACTAAATTTTTACATTTCAAACAAATTAATTTTAATAACTCTACTTTTAAAAATCAAAATATTCCATTTATGATATTACACATATTAGCAACAAATATAAAATTACTTCTAAAATTTTAAGAGCAAGGATAACTGCAAATACTTGGTATAAAATATGATTTACTTACATATAATAATGGAATTAGGTTATAGCCACATACAAAATGAGTGGCTTTTCTTTTTTGAGACAGAGTTTTGCTCTGTCGCCCAGGCTGGAGTGCAGTGGCATGATCTCTGATCACTGCAACCTCTGACTCCCTGTTTCAAACAATTCTCCTGGCTTAGCCTCCCGAGTAACTGAGATTACAGGCACATGCCACCACACCTAGCATTTTATATTTTTAGTAGAGACGGGATTTCACTCACCATGTAAGCCAGGATGGCCTTGATCTCCTGACCTTGTGATCTGCTCCTCTCGGCTTCCCAAAGTGCTAGGATTACAGGCGTGAGGCACTGTGCCTGGTCCAACCATTACTTATCTAGGTACAATTTGACTTCTCTCTTCCCACTAGGGAAAAATTATTCCTCATTACCATCTTTACATCTTTTCTCTATCTTCTTCTTAAAATTAGTTTGTTGTTCCTTTTTTTCATTATAACATTTGGAAAATACAGAAAATTCTACTGAACATAAAACCTCATGATATAATAACACTCATGATATCATCATCCAAAGGTATCCACTGTTAACATTTTTAGTACTTCCACTCAACCCTTTTCATTTCCTGACTTTTTAGAGGTAAAAATCACATCATATATTTTTAATTTTTTCTTTACTTTTCTCAGTATTTTATTATAAGCATTTCCCATTTAATACAAAACTTCATAAATATTATTTTATTGATTTCATGATTCCCTACTACAAAACACTAATATAATTTATTTGAATAGTTTCCTCATTGGGGATATTCAGACTATTTCCAAGGATATGGACAGCATGCATTTGAGAAATGAACATGAAAGAGCATTTTATTTATGCTTCTAACAAATTTGTTTTCCTAGAAGTACAGAGGCAGACTGAATGAATCAGGGTGAGTATTTTTTGTACCTTTCAATATATATGACTCCCGACTGTTTTCAAACCTGATTTTAAGTTTTACCTAGTTCCAGATAGTTGTGACTACATGTAGTTAATCTTCATTTATGAGAATGTTGACAAAATGTAACAGAAAGTAATTGAAGGGAAATGTAATGAGAAGGGGGTAATTTTCTTGAAATTTCTATCTTGAAGAGTTATCTTATCCTTGATTAAGTTATATGTCAATTTTGGTGTGACTTTTCTGACTAGAGAGAGCATTCCAGACCTTTCAACTTTGCTTTAGAAATCGTCTTCAGGTTTTTTTCTTGTTTACTTTTTCTTCTAATTTTTAAGTGAATTTAAACTCTCTCTTCATTTTTCTGATGCAAACATCATGTGGTCTGGACAAAGGAGATGCATTCTTCTTTTTTCCTTCTCTAGTATTTGATTCACTTTATTCTGTAACACAAAACAAGTTATCCCTCTGTTTTCTAAACATTTTTGTGCTCTCAGTTTTATTCTGCCCAGGTTCTTTCTTAGCTGCCTAAATTCTCCCAGCTCATTTATGCACAGCCACTTCTGGAGAGTACTTGTTGCTCCAGGTTAACCACCTCTGTATTTGTCTATTTTCATGCTACCGATACAGACACACCCATGACTGGGCAATTTACAAAAGAAATAGGTTTAATGGACTCACAGTTCCACGTGGCTGGGGAGGCCTCACAATCCCGGTAGAAAGTGAAAGGTAGATCTCACATGGCGGCAGACAAGAGAAGAGAACTTGTGCAGGGAAACTCCCCCTTATAAAACCATCAGATCTTGTGAGACTTATTCACTATCAACAGAATAGCATGAGAAAAACCTGCTCCCATGATTCAATTACCTTCCACCGGATCCCTCCCATAACACATGGAAATTGTGGAAGCTACAGTTCAAGATGAGATTTGGGTGGGGACACAGCCAAACGATATCAGCCTTATTCAACTGTGGCCTGAGAGCTGTGTACTCAGCAGGGTTTCCAATGCCACCATTCTGCAATCTTAGAGTAAAATTTCATCAAACATCCTTCTCACTTTGTTCTCACTCTAACATAATTCTCTTTCTTTTCTCTCTTCATGAAAGAGAGCTGAGTCCTTCCGCTGAGCATGAAGCAGATCACGAAGCATGAAGTCTTGTAAGCAGATCATGCTGTCTCCAGGCACAGCTCTGGGAGCCATGGAAAGCACTAACACTCCAGTGATGATTTTCTTTAAGAAATCACATTTTCAACAGTGAGCAGGGAGATCAGTAGCTATGGCTTCTCTCTAACTTTGGTTTTGTATGTCTTTGCATGTGAGCAGCAGAAGGCAGTGAAATGGGCAGAGGGATAAAAATAACTAGTCCTTTTATTTTTGGATTAAAAAAATCATTTTGCTGTGCAGTTTGGCATTTAACATTTTTTCTTAGGTTAGACACTTAATAGCAAGAGTCAATGGTGTCCTATGGAAGGACTTCACCAGTCTTCTCCATAAATGACAAACTCCTGGAATGTAAAGCATTTGGTTTTTTACAAATGCCTTTACTTGGGTCAGAAGTCATGATCTATGTTTCAGGTCAAAGGCAAGAACATGCTTTCCCCTATCTGTTTCCTGTCTCCAAGTGATCAATCATTTATTTCCCCTGGGAATTGTAGTTCTTGGGCATGTGGTCTGTTTTCCATTGGTTTCTATTATCTTTTGCTAATTAGATTACAACCTAGTATTTACCTTACTATGTGGCTTTGAGACTTTCCCCTGCAGTGTTTTTCTGTTAGCTTTATGAATGCTGCACATCATGAGTTCTCTTGGACTGCTTTGTTAAACCAGGCAAAGTGAGGAGCCCTACATTCACATTTGAGAGGAAAAGAGTAAAAAAAAATGAATATTAATTAATCTTACTTTATGTTCAGATCTAATTCACCTTTGAGAATATGCCCTCAGGAAATTTTAGAGCTATTGCTATCTCTAGACTGCTTTAAATTTTAAAATATAACTCTCACCTTGAATTTACATTTTGCTTAATACTTGATAAAAATTTATTATCTGACACCAAATTGTACTGTGTTCTACTGTAATGATTATTTTTATGTGTCAATTTGGTTAGGTTATTATGACCAGTTGTTTGGTCAAACACCAGTCTAGATATTGCTGTGAAGATACTTTTAAAGATGTGATTAACATTTAAATTAGTAGAATTTGAATAAAGCAGGGTTACCATATATAATATGGGTGGGCTTTATTAAATTGGACAAAGCCTTAAAAGACCAAGGACCCACAGAGAGAAAGGAAGTTTTGCCTCCAGACTGCACAATAGAAATTCTTGATTTTCTAGCCTTTGCATTCAAGACTGCAACATCAATTCTTACCAGAATTTCTAGCCTGCCCTGCAGATTTTCATCGTTGAGTCCCCAAAAGCACATGAGCCAATTACTTGAAATTTGTCTTTCTCGCTCTCCACCTGTGAAGGTGTGTGTGTGTGTGTGTGTATGTGTGTATGTCTGTTTATGTGTTTGCACATATATATATCCTCTGCATTCTGTTTCTTTGGGGAACCCTGATTAATACACCCACTTTGCTCCGTTCACCCGCAATCTTTTCTAATTTTTTCCCAAAGATTCTATTTATCAAGGAACTTTCTTCTAAAACTCTGTATTAATCAAAGCACCAAAATCCTTCAGTTTCTATTAATATCTGACCTTGTAAGAATAAATACATTGATTTCTAATCAATTAAAAGGCCTTAGGGCCTTAGGTACATAGGTATCACAAGGGAATATAAGGTAGTCTAGCTAGAAAGTCAAGAAGCCTTTCTCTACAGCACAGGAGAGACATTGATCACAATGGAATTATTGGCTGTAAAATGTCTAAGGAACATTTTCAATTTGAATGGAATCTGGTATGCCATAAACCTTATATATTAGAGATGACATTTTAAAAGTTGGCTACAGAGATTCTCTGTAGGAATAGGGGAGCTGTGTGGGGCATATATCAAATCTCCTGAGAAGCTTTTGAGAATTTTCTCCTCCACTCTGAGAAGACACCTTGTCCAGTATATCTCTGTCCATGCTGCTTGCATAAGCTTCCCAGGACACACTCACAGCCCTCCCTCTCCATCCCCTCCTCCTCACTGTCTTCCATCACCATTTCACTATCACTGGGCTCTTGGGAAGAACAGAACAGGCAGAGAAGAGGAGGCTTTCTGATGCAGAATTAGATAAAATTTTCACCTGATGGTGCGAAGTTTATTTTAGAACTTCCAAAATATTCTAGACACCCCACCAACAAAGACTAGTGTCAGATGATTGGTTGCAAATTTCTTCCTGGGAGTCCTGGCAAAATTCCTATTTCTACCTTAATGCCTCATCTCCCAAACTCTTACTATCACAGTCTAAAATAAGAGATGGGAAGAACTGAGGAGCAGACAAGAGGGACACACATTTAAGAGCTCACTAATTTTGTCAACCTAAAATAACCAAAACGATCAGAATCTAGTTTAAAGAGAGTTTATTTAAGTGCAAACGTTGAGGACTGAATCAAAGTCCTGGACACACTTCCAGGATTCCTCGGTGAATGCCCTGGAGAATAAAAGAGAGGCTCAGGTTTTTAAGGAAAAAAAAAAAAGGATGAATCAGAAGAAGGACAATTATGACCGTTGTTCATTGGGAATTCTCATTGGTTTACAGGAATAACATTGGTTAGTGATTGGCTGTACATTGTTGAACTATAGGGTGTATAGCATTTTATAGATACTTGGAGTCATTCTAGAGCCTGCATAGCAAGTGGTTTCTTCAAGACTTAATTATTTAGCTCAAGGAGAAGTGAGATGTGGCTGTTGGTACATTTTAAATGACTTTCTGAGCCTGATAATTTCAAAGGGCTTGCATTTCTCCAATGAATTTTTGTTTTCTTTCTCAATTCTTTGGGTTTCCTTGGGATGGGGGCACAGAGGAACAGCATCACACTCTGTTACCCATGCTGGAGTGCAATGGTGAATCATAGCTCACTGCAGCCTCATCCTGGGCTCAAGTGATCCTCCCACCTCAACTTTCCAAGTAGCTTGGAAGGTCCACAGGCACATGCCACCAAGCCTGGCTAATTTTTTTCTTTTACTTTTTTTTTTTGTTTTTTGTAGAGACGGGTGTCTCCCTATGTTGCCCAGGCTTGTCTCAAACTCCTGGGCTTAAGTGTTCCTCCCACCTTGGCCACCCAAAATGCTTGGATTACAGTCATGAGTCATGGTGCCCAGCCAATTCTTTGGTTCTCACTGAGCATTTCATTTAAGGGGTACATTGGGTAGAATGTGTGTTGGGTAAATGAAAGACATCATCTTCAATGTATGGCTAGCTGAACATTTCTCATGGTTGAAAACTTTAAGTGACATTAGAAAATGAAAATGTGGTACATTTTCTACCTTCACCAAGGTTCTGATTCAGTTGAGAAGAAAAAGCAGATATCCCAAAACATAATGATAGGACTGAAGAAATTCCCAGGGAAGAAGTTTCAGTGTTAAAATTGGAAGAGCCACAGGTAACCAAGGATGAGTTTGTCACTGTTGAGTTTCAGGCAGGAGTAAAGGTCTAGAGTGGTGGAAAATAAAGAGAAACCATATAGGTGAAGCAGAATTGTGAGGGAAGACCTCCTTGATCAGGTGGAACTCTAGGAATTTAAGATTAGGGAAGACATGCCTAGGCAGGAGGAAGGAGGCATTCCAAAAGCAAAGCTCTGGAGGAACAAGGAAATGAGGCTAAACTAAGCCTAATGTATCCAGAAGACAGCAGGAAGATAAGAAAGGAAAAGCCACTTGGATCAAACCCATGCATTTAAATTTTATTCTGTTAACATTAAGAACCAATGGTTTTTTGAGCAGGGTCCTGTCATAATATAAAGAATATTTTTGTTTCAGTTCATAAAAAAGTTGGATAGGAGATATAACAGACCAGAGTCTGAGAGATCAGATATTTTCGTAATTAACATTTGAGGAAATTAAAAAATATAAATTCATTTGATTGCATTAGAAATACAAAAGTAAGAACACGTACTAGAAGCATGTCAAGGAAAAAGCTGACAGAAGACTGTAACTGATTTGGAATAGGAGTGGATAAAGAACATGGAATCAATGATGCCATCAGACCTTCTGGAGTCAGAATCACCATGATCCTGGCATCCTGAGAGCTCATTCCCTACCAGGAAAAGCTGATGCCTTTGGTTCTTTTGATGATGTCATCTCTGAGGCATGTAAAAGGATTTAGTCTCCTATTGCTAATGATTTAGATCATCTGCTATCTGGTCTTGGGAACGTGTTTGTTTTGGGTCTGTATCATGGGCCCACTAACTGAAAACATATTTATAAATCTATTTCAACCTAATTTCTATTTTGAGCTCACTTGAGCCAGGATAGCAACATTTTCTACACAGGCTTTTGAGCCACAATTATCTTACTAAAATCATACCTACAGTTTGAGTGTCTGAGGTGTGACCAGAAAAGCATGGGGGAAAGGCAGCCACAGTCTGGACTTCAAGTCATTTTTCCAGGTGGTCTCTGAGATATCAGTCATGTTCTGGGGGCCCACAAAGGTGGCTGTGGGAATAACCCTCATTCTCTCCCAACTAACTGTTGCATGGCCATTTGCTCCTTCAGTGTGGTATCTCTGCTTGCTTATGGGCTTGTTTGCAGCATGCCTTGCTAGGGCATAGAAATCTCTGCCAGTTGGCTAGGGTTCCAAGCATCCCAATCCACTGTGCAGCTGCCCCTTTTCTGGGGTTTGCTTGCTTTCATGATATTATGTCCCTTAAAAAGGAGGCAGCCAAGCCCCATTAGTTAGGGCTCACTGATATTCCTACATTCCTTATGTGATCACCAACTAATCCAGGGCCCCTCAAACTGATGAAAAATCCATCCTCTACTCTTTTTTCTTTTTCTTTTTCTCTTCTCTTCCTTTATTTCTTTTTCTTTCTTTCTTTCTCTTTCTTTCTTTCTTTCTTTTTCTTTCTTTCTCTCTCTCCCTCCCTCTTTCCCTCCCTCTCTTTCTTTCTTTTCTTCTTTCTTTCCCTCTTTCCCTCTCTCTTTCTCTTTCCTTCTCTTTCTCTTTCTCTCCCTCCCTCCCTCTCTCTCTCTTTCTTTCTTTCTTTCTTTCTCTTCTTCTTTCCTTCTTTCTCTCTTTCTCAGACTCTTATTCTATTGCCCAGGCTGGAGTTCAGTGTTGCAATCATAGCTCACTGCAGCCTCACCCCTCCCAGGTAGCTGGGACTACAGGCATACACCACCATGCCCAGCGAATTTTTTTATTTTTCTGTAGAGATGGGGGTCACTTTATGTCATCTAGGCTGGACTTGAACTCCTGGGCCCAAGTGATCCTCCTGCCTGAGCCTCCCAAAATGTTAGAATTACAGATGTAAGCCACCACACCCAGCCAGCCCTCAATTCTTGACTTTGCCATGGAGGGATTGATACTTTTATAAATAAAAAGATAATAAATAAAAGTAAAATATAAAAAGAACAAGCTTATTTTTTATATCTGAGTCATTGGGCATAAAATTACTCTGCCAATTTTGATAAACATTTCTAAATGCCTACTCCTAATATCTATACTCACTTTATTGAGCACTACTCATACACATAGGTCCTCATCCATGATCCACACCTTAACTGGTATAAATCTACCTCTTCATTTTTGGCCCAAAAGTACCTTCTCTGATTGGGGATAGAATTGAAAAGAAATCACATAGATTATCAAGAGAAAAATAATATCCCAAGATTTTTTGCCACATGTTTAGCATTAAAGTTAAGCTTCTGTGAACACTGCACTCTACCCCAGAACACACACACACACACACACACACACACACACACACACACACACACACATTTTAAAATTATAAACTGGGGAAATGACTGAAACTCTGGGAAACTTCATCTGTAAAATGGGATTGAATATCACATCTATGAAAGTTCATAAGTACATGAGGATTTCATAAGAAAATGTTCACAAAGTGTCTGGTTTTTCATAGGTGATTGGGGATGGAGGCTGTAGCCATTACCATAACAATACAGGCTCAAGGAAAAATGAAGTTAGGGGTGAAGGGCTCTGAAATCCATTTCAGGAAATAGGTTTCACACTAAGAAAGATGAGAACTGCTTGGTTTGTCTTTGAGTCTTTATCACAGGGGTTTAAGTTCTTGCTAAGTGTAATCTAATTAATCTTGCTCATACTTGTGGAGGTGTTGCATGCTAAGCATAGTGTGAGCTATTGGTTCATTAACTACCAGGAGCCTCCCCACTCTATGACTCAGATACCTATTTGCTAGACTTCCTTACCACTTGAGAGTTAAACAAGTCCCTTGTATTTATGGGTTTTAAAGCACTTTTGGATGCTGCAGGATTAAATGCATTATAAGAATGTCTAGCTTCCAATAATATCATCGCTTATCCTTGCGATGTTAAATACTCCAATATACAGGATTTTCAATATAATCTAGGCAAACAAATCTTTAAGCTATCTTTCTTGTTAACTAAAAATGACACAAATTTAAATTAATAACCGATATAGCAATAAAACTGCTAAAAGATAGGATTCATTGTGCATTAAGCTCTAGATGCTTTATTTAGGCTAGGAGTGATTATGTGATAATAGGATAAATGCTTTGCTAAAAAAACTAAAATACCCTGTATATCACAGAGGCATATTACATTTGTAGGGCATTAATTTACCTCATTATGCAATAAAATTTTTCTTTTTAAGTGAAATCTCAAGAAGAAATCAATTTGCTGAATGGAACTCAAGATACGTTAACCTTGGATAAGAATCAGCATTTGGCATAAGTTCCATGTCATCCAAATAGCTTTCTTTTGACCTTTAAAAAGAGGAAATGATTCTAGAGAAATCCTAACATGTCTTGGCAAAAATTCAATTATACTATTCTACTCACTCAATATTTTTTCCTTGAAAGAATCATGGCCTATCCCTAACACCTAAGAGGAACGATAGTTTGAACAGAGTTGTGCTGCTCTAAGTCAAAATAGTTTATCACTGTATCAAGAAAATAGAGTTTAGAATTACTAAACTAGAATTTAGAATTACTAAATTCTAAGCATTTGCTTAGAATTTAGTAATGACCCTATAAAGTTACTGATCAAAAAAACAACAACAAAATTTCATTTACATATTGTTTGACTACTAGGAAGACTACCTCTAATTCCACTGTAGTAGTCTGTTTAGATGGCCAGGGAAGTAACTCCAGTAGAATGTACTCAGTTGTTCAAGTCAAAAGCCAAAAGTTAGCTCATCCTTCTGTTTCTTTCCTCCATCCTCTCCACATCCAATCCATCACTCCATCCTGCCAGTTTATCTGCCCAATTATATCTCAAACCCATACATTTCTCACTCTTTATCAAAATCTCAGTCTCAGCCCTCATCATCTTGTGCCTGCCTGGACAGTACAATTGCTTCCTAATTTGGCTCTCGGCTTTCAGTCTTACCCTGTTATGGTCTATTCTCTATAGCCTACAAGGATTTTTTTTTAATTTATTTATTTATTTATTTATTTATTTTGAGACGGAGTCTCACTCTGTTGCTCAGGCTGGAGTATAGTGGCTCAATCTCGGCTCACTGCAACCTCTGCCTCTCAGATTCAAGTGATTCTCTTGCTTCAGCCTCCCGAGTAGCTGGGACTACAGGCACATGCTACCACATCCAGCTAATTTTTTGTATTTTTAGTAGAGACAGGGTGTCACCATGTTAGCCAGGATGGTCTCAGTCTCCTGATCTTGTGATCCTACTGTCTTGGCCTCCCAAAGTGCTGGGATTACAGGCATGAGCCACTGCGCCCAGCCACCTAGAAGGATATTTTAAAAATGTAAATCAGATCATATCGCTCCACTGATAAAGCTTCAGGTAATATTCTACTAAGTTAGCATAAAAATCTCTGTCATTCTCTGGATCAGGTCTCTTCTGCTTTTTATTTCATACCATTCTCCTCCCTTTCACCATGATTTATCCAGGTAGGCCTGCTGCTTTTACTTCAGATACTCAAAAGTTGTTTCCAATTTATTTCCCAGTGCTGTTCACTTTGATGGAATACATTTCTCCCAAATTTTTGCAAGTATGGCTCCTTCTTATCAAGCAGGTCTTATCTCCAATGTTTTCTTCTCAGAAAGGTCTCTGGCTGTCCTGTATGTTGTGATTATTTCCAGTTACTTTCTATTCCATTGTTTTCTTCATATGACTTAACACAGGGAACACCTTATAGGCTGGTTGATTGGTTTGTGATTTATTTCCCTGGACCAGAGGCTTCATGAGAATCATGATTCGATCTGCCTTGTCACTCTGCATCTCTAGAGCCAGCACTGTGCCTGGCACTCAGGAGACCATCAGCACATATTTATTGAATGTGCTCCTTGACAAAGCATGTGGATTCTGATAGGCAAAGTGCTGGCTGCTGAAAGGGCTTTTTGGCCTGTCTAAAATAGAAATATGAAAGGACAGATATTCAGCCTATCTGCATCATCTTAATAAGCCCTCATCAAAGACTTCTTTTAAACAAGCAAATTCATTTAGAAATGATTGGTTTGTTAAGCCCTTTGAACTACCTCTAGAGGCTTATGATTGACTGATGACATTTCACACACCTTTAGAGAGGTGTTCTTAATGTTACTACATTCTCTTGTGGACTATTGCAGCAATATGTTACTATTTGCCATTTTTATTTTCACCCCATAAAGTATATAAATCAAAAAGAATGTTGCTATCATGGATGATAGACATTTTATCAATTTTTGCTGTCAGGATTAAAAATAATGTTTGGACTGTTTCCCCAAGAGATATTTAATTCTCTTGATAAATTAATGGCTGGCCTCTGACAGAATAAATGAAACTCTTCTTAATCTATGCAATTAAGGAAATTGGCTCATATATATGCTTGCTTCAGGATGCTAGCAACATAGGCAGTACATGGCCAGAAACACAGATTATAATCAGGAAGGCAACCTGGAATACTGGCAGCCACAATTACTCAATTTGCCTTAAAACATTTAAATACAGCTGATGTAAAATTGAAACTTCATATAGAGAAGATGGTGGGAGACAGGTATCACCCCAAGAAAGATGACATGAAGAAAATAAAAAAGCAAAACCCCAAAATGCATTCCAGTGGATTAAGTAGAAGAGAACATATTTTGGATATACATATTTCATTTTTTCTTAATTAGAAATTCCTTTGAGATATTGTTTTATCTAGGCCTCCATCAGCATTTTCTCCTGCCCCTTTATTTATTTTTCTATGGCTTCATCTGGGACATTCCTCTAAAGGTCAACCTCCTCACCAGAATGATCTGCAAAGTTTTTAAATGTCAGGGATCAATGATAGGGGGTGGGAGGAGATAGGGCAAGTGTATAGGTGCACCTGGGACTTGTCGGCTCAACAGGGGTGTGGGAAGAATGGAAAGGCAGGCTTAAGGAGGTAGAGAGAAGTACAAAGGGTAGAATCTAGAGTTGGTGACTTCTGGGGCTAGAGGAAGCTGCAGCCTGACCTACAGCCATGTGGAGCATATCCTTTATACCTCCTTTGCGAGTGAGGTTGGCGAGATGCAGGTCTCACTAATGAAAAGTCAGCGCTGGACTACAAGGCAGGGGACTAGGTGAACACAGAAGGATGGAACAGACATGGAGATTTTCTAGCAAGGCACATTTGGAGTGTGCTTACCTCGGGGCATATTCTGGGCCTTCATGAAATTAGGGTGATGAAAAATAAATCAGGAAGCAGCCTAAAGGAAGTTTTATCTAATTACCACACTTGTCTTATCCCCTGTTCTTCATAAAACATATAATTTGTTTGATTGTTCTCCGGAATCTCTCTTCTCAAGAATCCTGTATTTTTATGCTATTAATATCCATCTGATGCATTTATCTTCCTGCTTCAGTTCCCACTGCCCCTCTGGCCTCTCCTTCCAAACTACTCTCCATTCATACTGTTGTTGGAGGAATGACCAATATATTAGCATTACCTCTTTTAGGAGTCTGTGTATTAACTACCATCAGACACTTAAGTTAAAAAGATGAGGGAAAGTGAAAATGTAATGAAACATAAGTAATACAGTCTACTTACTGTTGTTTACAAACACAGCGGTCATTTTCAAAAGATTCAATTTATCTAACGTGAAGCTAAAGTATGTTTAAAAAGTCATGTAAGAGATGTCCATTTACATTCTTTAAGTCAAACTGAACATTATGAAGTTTCCATCCTTGTCAAAAGATGGGATAGTCAATCTTAAACATTACTACTACTTCTCCCCCATTCTCTGATCTAACTCCTGATCAAGTCACACCAAATACTTGGAAAGTTACATGATGCCCAGAAAGCAGGGTCAGGGCCCTCAGCTGCAGGTGTCTTCCCTGTCCAGACCTGGCTATAGGCACATCTGCAGCTTCTTAGCCACACATGCGCTGGGAAGCTTTGCTGAGTTGCAACCATTCTCCTACTCCTCCTTGGGACACAGCAAGGGAGCAATGCAGGGAGAGACCCATGAGTGCAGAGTCCGGCTTTCCATTTAAGACATACTGGTCATGGAGACCTCACCAGGGGTGGCTTTTCAGCAAAGGCCAGAGAAAGTGAGGGAGAATCACACAGAGTGGTGGACTAAGAGCTCTACAAGCCATAGGCTTCTCAACCTAGGGGGAGATTCTTCCTTCCAGGGAACATTTTCAACTGTGTGGGTGCGTTTGGTTGTCACAATAACTGGGTAGGGGGTGAAGCATAAAGGAGGTACTCTTGTTGGTAATTAGGTGACAGAACCAAGGAAGCTCAAAGGCCTGGGATGCACAGGGCAGCCACAGACAATGAAGAACTCAAGAAGAGTCCAACAAAAAAATGCCAGTAACATCCTTCTTGGGAAACAGGAAGCAGAAAGAGCAAGTGAAAAGCCATGAGGCTGGAGCACTCCCACGCAGCCCCATGCACATTTAATCTTAACCTAAAGCAGGACTGCTGTGGTCTCCGCCCCTTCACACCTTCTCCAGCGACACTGCAGCTCAATGGCTCAGACGCAGCTTGTGCTGTGTGTCTGCCACTCCGTGATGTGTGCATTTTATCCTAGCTCCTGGAGTACAGCAGCGCTCAGGAGCTCCATGATGAGAGCGTGCATGCTTATCCTTCAGATTCGTGGGTGAATTTGCTGGTGGTGACTGTTTACATAAAGTAGGAAAAGACCAGTGAGAGACCAAATGTCCTGTGTACTCTGCTCACACGCAAAAATTGGGCTATATCTGGAGAGTTATTTTGTAAATAAAAAAAATAAATAAGATAGGGAATGCTCCACAATATAAAATACTCCCCAAGAATTTTATCCATAGCTAACACTTTTTTTTTTTTGAGGAATCTCACTCTGTCCCTGTCGCCCAGGCTGGAGTGCAGTGGTGCAATCTCAACTCACTGCAACCTCCGCCTCCCAGGTTCAAGCAATTCTCCCACCTCAGCCTCCTGAGTAGCTGGGACTACTGGTGTGTGCCACCACGGCTGGGTAATTTTTTGTATTTTTAGTAGAGATGGGTTTTCACCGTGTTAGCCAGGACGATCTGGATCTCCTGACCTCGTGATTCACCCACCTCAGCCTTCCAAAGTGCTGGGATTACGGCATAAGCTACCGAGCTAATATTTTTCATAGAAAACTTAGGCTCTAAATGATCAATTTGTGGACTGTATTTGCAAAGAAATGATGCATTTTGCATTTTCCCTTTCCATATACATATATTCATAATTTCGTTTTTTGGTGTTTTTGTTTTTTATTTTAATTAATTAATTAATTTCTTTTGACAGGGACTTGCTCTGTCACCCAGGCTGGAGTACAGCGGCACGATCTAAGCTCACTGCAACCTCTGCCTTCCAGGTTCAACTGATTCTCCTGCCTCAGCCTCCCAAGTAGCTGGGATTACAGGCTCATGCCACCATGCCTAGCTAGTTTTTGTATTCTTTAGTAGAGATGGGGTTTCACCACGTGGACCAGAAGGCTGGAACTCCTGGCCTCAAATTAACTGCCCACTTCGGCCTGCCAAAGTGCTGAGATTATAGGCATGAGATACCACCCCCAGCCCATAATTTCTTTGAAAATGAAATCGTGGGGCATAGTTGTTCTACAGTTCAGATCCTCTCTATAAATGTTTTCTTTCTCATTTTAGTATAAGCTTCTAAAATATAGATTAAAAATATTGGGCTATACTTTGATAAATTTAACTTTTTTAAACAATAAACTTCCTTGTGGCTTTAAAATCCATTCAATAGAATCCTCCTGTGTGTTTGAGCTACTCTTTCTCCATATAATGAAATCTTACATGCTTATTAATAATTCTGTTATTTTGCCACCTTTGAAGAAAAACATTAAGCATTACATTTTGATTCCACATTTTATTTTATTTTATTGAATAGTATTCCAGAAAAAAACATTAAAAAAAAAAAAACTTGCCTTCAACTACAGTTCAGAGTGCATTGTCTCACAAGGTCCACTGGCTAGCAAGCCATGCTATAACCTAACTCTAACAACACATTCCAGTAAATAGAATTGTCTTAGTTGACTGGATCAGTGCTCCCTTATCAAGTCTACTTTGTTGTAAATAAGCGAGCAAGGCCAGAATGAAGTCATGAGTTGAAGTAAGACTCTTATACCTTATCTCTGATCATTTTCTCACTGAAAGATATTTTCTGTCCTTTGGTAATTCTTTAGCAACTCTTGCAGAACTGGTTGAACAGAACTATACTTCAACTAATTTATTTTCTAGCCCTGAAGAAGATCCAATCCTGCCTTTGCTCTTTGCATATTTAACCTGAGCTGAATTTATAATCAGTTCCTAGGATGAAATATTTAATGCTTACTGATAGCCTGGGCAACAACTGTTCAAGACACTTTCAGCAGACTCTGAGAGGCACGTGTAAATACTCCCATGAATGATTTGGGTCACTCTGGACTTGGAAGTCTAAACTATGTCTTAATCTTTCCTCTTCGTATTGATTATAGCCATGTGAACACCATCAGAGAAGCCAAATCCTTTCAAAAATTTAAACTTTCCTCTTAGAGGGAAATAGAAATATTAATGTTTTATTTATTGAATAACCCAATTCTTTTGGCTGTGGTTTTTCATTTCATCCCTGGAGTAAGTTATCAATGGTTTGCAGTGGCATGAGGATAAATGTAGTACTCTTTCTGCAGCGTCTGTGCATCATTCAACCTGTGGCATATTTTGAGATTTGACGTGATATCCAATATTACCAAAGAGAAACCACTAAGATATGACACTGTCATTATCCTAAACATTGAGGGAAAACAGTTTCAATTAGGTCAGAAGTTTTTCAATAACACCCCATAATTATCTCCACTTTTGAAGTCTCATTGCAATTAACTCAAACACTTATTATGGTGTTCATTTTTGTTTCTTTATTATACCTGTACTGTTTATTTTTATGCTTGATCTTCTGAATTGGATTATAAATCCTTTGAGGATTTTATCATTTCTGTTTTTCTACAATACCTGCAGCAGGAGGAAACTACTGCAGGTGCCCATGAAATATGGATTAAATAAATGAATTCAAAATTAGCCATGAACCTACCCAGTATTGTTACCCTTTCAAAAATTGTGAAGGTTGGTTATTACTAATAATTTAAGGTAGAAGACTTGCAGGTAAAATAGCTTGCTTCCATAATATAAATTGTGTTGAGTTGTTCAGCTTTTAAATAAAATGCAATACACGCTATTTTCATGAGCAAGAATATTTTTCCCCCAAATGCTCACAATAATCAATAAACGTTATCCATTATAAAAATAAATGTGTTTAGTTCCCTAGCTAGACTGTGGATCTCATTAGGGCAGGTTTCATTCTTCCTCTAGATAGAAATTAAATATATCTATAATGTTCATATGTGAGTGCTTTACATGTGATAAATACTCAGTAAATGTTTAAGTTATTTTCTAGAAATTTCTCACATTTTGGCAGAAAATTATATGAATAATTTTAAATTTCTTTTCCTCTCTCACTAGAATCAATGCAGACTTTAGGGCTCAATGTATGGTCTTTTAAAGGGATAATAAACTGGATTATCCAAGTGTGGGATGTGGAGGAAAAACAATCAATGGCTTGGGAACTCATTAAAATCTTGCCTCTTCCCCAGTCCCAGGGTCTGAGTGGTGTGACCTAAGCAAATTACCATGAGAACAGCTTGAGCATCATAGAAAACTGGCAATAAATCTATGAGTATGGCAAACCCAGGGCGAAGAGAACCAGCCTTGCAGGGGAGATGATCCCCAAAGAGAAGACATAATGACCCTAATTACTCTGTCTATGATCTGAGATCTGACCTGACCAAGTAGGCTTCATCTGACCACAGTGACAAGGACCCCAGTATCAGGAGTCCCTGGACACCAAAGACAATTGTATTACAATTACAAAGATTACTAGGGGTCCATTTGAGCTAAAATAGGGCCTTAGTCTGGGGTCTAGAGTAAGGGGTCTGGGGTACCATACACCGATTCTAGTAACAGCAAACACCACCCAAGGTTATTTGGAATTCAGAATAGTGCACAAGCACAGCTGAGCATGTGGCCTCAGTCCAAAAGGTAAAGGTGAGTAGGTGATGACACTGTTCAATGACATCAAGTTATTGGGATATGACTTCTAATAATATCACATGTTAGCCTGTGATTGGTTCAAGGACTGGGCTAAGCTGAGCAGGTAGTGCTTAAGTATAGGTGGTTTCAGTGCTTAAGTACAAGGAAAGCCAGCCTGCTCAGGCCTGGGTCTCTAAACCTGATCATGTCTCATTATGTCGTGTTTCATTTCAGCATTGCTCTTACGTCCTTAATCCTTGAATGGCCATCAGTATGTTATTTCTAAATCACTCTGCCTATGTGAAATGGTTTCTCTTAGTGGCTACCTTCTCAGCTGACCCCTGAAGTTTACTAAAGGGTCTTAGCCACTAAATACCAGCAAGTCAACCTTGTCATAGATAGGGTCGTTTTCATGATATATGTAGGAAATTGACACACAGAAATGATATGTGACTTGTCACAGAAAAATTAGTTCCAGGGCTAGCAATACAGTAAGGCCTCTAATATGCTTTATCATGCAATGCTGTTTTTTCTTTTTCCATTTCCAAAATGACTTTTTGCTTTACCTATTTAAAATCCTCTTATTCTAAACTAGGTTCTCTCATTATTAGTTGATTCTTAATAAACTCTATCTGTAGCCAGCTTCAGGCTGTTTTCCCTGTAAAGGAGCAAAAGAAGTAATCGCAATATTGGGATTTTTTAATGAGAGAATCACCAAGCCAACCTAATTAAAGAAGGTCAATTAAACATAGCACTAAACCATCTGAAGTACAAAGAGCAATTTTCTGTTTAGAAATTCAGGATGCAACAATTACCTGGTTAATTTGACACATAAGCAGGATACAGATTCCCAAAGCACAATCCTGTTTCTTAGACTTTCAAGTACTGTAGTTACTTTACACTGATTTTAACAAGCACTCTTTTGTGGGTTAAAATTTCTTTTGTAGGTTGCTTTGGAAACCACATAGTTGAGTAAGATTCAAAAATCAGCTTAATGTAGTCTGCCTCCATCCTGTTGTTATCTTACCAGACCCATCTCTTGGTTAATTTTTGATTTAGCATCCAACTGGGAAGACAGTTAAAACTAATGTCCTTTGGAAGAAAGCAGTCAAGTAAAATCATTCTCAATTAATCCAGAAAACCTTCAATTTCTCATTAAGTGGTTCTCAGAATTTAGGGTTAAAATATTACCTGGAGACGTGATAAAAATGTTAATTCCCAGGCTTTCCAGAAATTCAGTTGGTAAAACGTGAGGTCCAAGAATCTTCATTTTAATAAGAACACGCTAGTGATTTTTATGTGCCCCACAGACTATCTTTGGAAACATTCATCGTTTATGAAACAAATGATGTATTAAACATCCTCCAAAACCTCTCTGTGTACCTACTTGTCCCAATTACAATATTAACTTAAATTTGATAGTCTCGTGTAATATAGATCCCAAGGATCAAAAGGCTGTTCAGTTCTACCTACTATTTTGTGATTTATCTTACAGAGTTAAATAGAAGCCACAGCATCTTGGAACTACATCACCTTATGTTTATTCCTCCCTACCCAGACCAAAGTCCAGAGCCTGTATATGTGAAATCTAATCTCCTTAATCACGTGCATCTCTTGACTTAAGATTTTTATTTACGACTTTTCTGTGTCCCTACAGAATTGATTACTAGGCGAACCATTTCTGGCTCTCTCTGAAAGTTGATTTCTGTGTGTTATATAGAGTTAGACAGACCCGTCAGGAGTTTCAAGGATATTATACAGGTGGCTGCGTAACAGAGTTAACAGGGATGTGAGAATATGTCCCACAGGGAACAGAGGTTTTCTTTTTTCAAAAACAGAAGATGGATGTAAACAGAAGATGGATGTAAGCAGAACATTAGCAAAGCTTCTATTCTTTAGAAGGATTTCATTTAAAAAGAGAGAGAGAGAGAACACATTTTTAGGTTGAGGCCTTCTGCCTCTTGATCATGCAACAGAGGTACACGAAAAATAAACTGATTCATTTTCAAAGCCTGAAAATAGTCAACATGTTGAATTGAATAAATGCTACCCCAAGGAGTGCTTTTTAGCCTGCTGCTCTTTTTTTCGTTCTTACAAAAATGCCTGCCCTCAAAGCAGAGCCTGGGTCAAACTTCACAAACTGGCATGAACTCTAAGCCCATCCTCTGAGCAGAGAGAGTCCTGACTTAGTGCATTTGAAATGCAGGTCCATTGTGATGGCCATTTAACCCCTGAAACTGAGCCATATGACCCCTAAAACTGAGTCACTAATAGCTCTACTTGTCCCCAAACAGCCTTCGGTTCTGGGGTGTCTCAGGGCTTAACATTAGTGTGTGGTGGTCTGGAACTCTCTAAGGCAGAGTTTCATAACTCTAAGCAAATTATTTTACTACCATATCTATACATCTCTGAAACAAGCCACAAATCCAAAGAGCCCCTGGAATCACCTTTTGTTCTAGAATCCCTGAATTCCTAGGCCCTCTGTGTGACCACTACAGAATCTTCTTAGGCCCAAAGTGCTGTCTTAGAATGGCAAAGACACCAAGATTTTCGCTGCCATATGAATGTGCTGCTAACCAAAACAGGCCAGTCATATCTGTTCATATGCCATTTTAACTTCCCATCACACCAAATCACAGACTTATGAGGCCTCAGAAGACATTAAACCCAAGAATAATCTATTGCTACTTAAATTGGATCATACGTAGCTCCAGGATTACCTCGTAATTGTACTAGGGAGATACCTAAGCCCACAGGATTTAAGTGTGGCACAATTTTCTGCAACACAAAATTTGCTTTAAAAAGTATGAATGAGGGGCTGGGTGTGGTGGCTCATGCCTGTAATCCCAGAACTTTGGGAAGCTGAGGTGGGCAGATCACAAGGTTAGGACCACAAGGTTGAGACTAGCCTGACCAATATGATGAAACTCTACTAAAAATACAAAAACTCTACTAAAACTACAAAAACTAGCTGGGCATGGTGGCACACACCTGTAGTCCCAGCTACACAGGAGGCTGACACAGGAGAATCACTTGAACCAGGGAGGTGAAGGTTGCGGTGAGCCAAGATTGTGCCATTGCACTCCAGCCTAGGCAGCAGAGGGAGACTCTGCCTCAAGGGGGGGAAAAAAAAAACTACAAAAGAGGCCAGGCATGGTGGGTCATGCCTGTAATCCTGGCACTTGCAGAGGCTGAGGTGGGTAGATCACCTGAGATCAGGAGTTCAAGATCAGCCTGGGTGAAAACCCTCCTCTATCAAAAATATAAAGAATTAGCCAGGTGTGGTGGCACATTCCTGTAATCCCAGCTACTTAGGAGGCTGAGGCAGGAGAATCACTTGAACCTGGGAGGCAGAGGTTGCAGTGAGCCAAGATTGTGCTGCTGCACTCTAGCCTGGGTGACACAGCGAGACTCCATCTTAAAAACAAACAAATAAATAAAAATAAAAAGTACATTTTTATATTCATATTTAAATATGGAGCAGGGTACACAATTGGACTGGATTTTGTAACATAAAAATAAGATTCCAAAGAAAAATGTTGCTTGCATTGGTCTCTCAGGGCACTACCTCTTAAATTCCTTAGGGAATACGTTCATTCCCTTCTGTCATTGAGGCATGTGTTTAAAAAAGCTGGGAAGCACTATGTCAATCTTTTCATAGAAAAGAGAAAGTGAAGCCATGATTTGTTCGAAGTCAACAATAAACTGATATTAGAACTATGTTTCCTTTACATAGCCTTCACTTTTATTATTTCTTGCTCAGTCTCCCTTGTTACATCATAAATCCCAGGAAGGTCATTTTTTTTTAGATTCTGTTAAGGTTTACATGCAAATAATTCCAATAAAGACATAAGACTGACATATTTTTTAAATCATATGTAATTAATATGTCTAATTATTTTCTTGAGTATTTTCACAGGAAAAGGGAGAGACAGAATTTAATAGTGTTCTGGGAGTGAACACAGCTTTCCTGAGAGCCTGTGTATGCATGTGTGTGCTGCACATGTGTAAATGTAAATGTAAGTGGGTCTAGATTTCTGAATTTTGCAGTAGAACTGCATTAGAGTAAGACAAATATAGCATTAAAAAAGGGGAAGCCCAAAGCACTGAATACACATTTCCCTATTTGCAATTTTGCACAATATGATAGCAGTTGTTATAACCCAAATGTTGTGTTCCTAACCTCGGCCTTTTCCTTGGAAAAATCATGCCTTTCTGAGTATTTTCATCACTCACGTGAAAATACAGCTAAACATCTTTCCACTTACAGCTGCTCAAAGTAATGGATTATGCCTTTGAACTTGCCAGTAAACTTCACGGTCCTGGTATAAATATCAAACTTGTCAAACTTGCTTTCCATGGAAGCCCTATAATGAAAGGCTTATCTGTTTAGGGGGTAAGTTAATGCCTCAACGTCACCTCAAAGCAAGATCCTGAGAAAATTTAGGTTGTAGAGAAATTCCTGCCAGCTATCAGGGTCATCTCTGGCCAGGTCCAGAGGCAGGTTTCACTGAAGTTTGGATCCAGCCACTCTTCTGGCTTCCACAAAGCCCGGCTCTCTCCCTGTGAACTCTATGCCTTCCTCTGCTCTCCCTTTCCCTTTGAATCAGCGCATCAGAGGATCAAAGGCGTCCACATGCAAGAGCTACCATGGAAAAAGTCAGGAGGGTATGATGGGATTTCACCAGGGACCTAAGGGGTGCCTAATGCTGCCAGGCAGATAGTTGAACAAATATGGCTCAGCCAGCTCATTACCAGGCCTCAGGTGGCAGTCTGTAAGGGCCAAAGGCAATTTCTGTGAATCTGGATTGTAAGGGAATAGCTAACAGTTTTCTTCTTTCTGGGAAATATAGATTAAAAAGAGAGAGAGAGAGAGAGAGAAAACCCCAAAACAAAATATCTGCAATCTAATAATGAAAAAGCCACATTTTGGTGTCAAATTGCAGAGGGTGAAAATATTTTTTTAAAAAAGAGGAGTTAGAACAGAAATAATATTATTAAAAGTAATTGCCTTACTGATCTATTCCTTGCAGAAGCTTAAGTCCATATCACGTTTTCATCATGAAAAGCTTGCCTCCCGCTTGGATGGGCTGTTGATTTCTTAGCCATTCCCACTAGGTGCTGACCATCTGAGCAGTGTCAAGAGTCTTGTATGGGAAGAGCAGGAGTCTTTTGTTTTCTCCTTTAGGGTAGTTGAGGAATGATTTTCTAATGAGAACCTTCTGGTCTTCTTTAGACAAGAAACTTTGTGATCTCAAGTTTCCACACTACGCCCTAGAAAAGGGCTGTGAGTTTTAATGTGCTCTGTGGTACGGAACCAGAGGAAAAACTCAGGGAACAACTGCTGGTCATCAGACAAAGCCCTCTGAACAAATGTTTCTACCTGGCCCCACTAATAAAGATGCCAGACCTGTTGTTTCTTTTTTTTTTTTTTTTCATTTTTTTAAAACCACTTCTAGATCTGTAGCCAGCTGTATTGTAGTTAAATTTCAAAATACTCATTTGGCTGCTTCATATAGTGGTACTATAATGTTTATAAAGCCCACGGTGCTAGTTTGAAAGTGACATGCACAGATATGCACTTTAAAGGGGGCGTAAAATGAACAGTATGCATTACCAAATGCAATACCCAGTATTAACCACATTCATGTGAGTTTTGTATTTACTCTAATAAACCAGTAGTGCCAGATGTAAAATTAGCCTGTAAAACTTTCCCTCTACTTTACCATCCACTATTACTACTCTCAAATACCAAGGTATGAAGGTGGCATCTTTCTTTAAAACAAAAAGTTTAAGAAAAAACTGTATAATACATACCATATGCAGCACACATATATTCATTATATACTGTATGTATTAATATATATATAACATACACAACATATTGCACTATTTGTGATGTGTGTATGTATGTATGTACACACATATATAAAATAGTTACAGTAATTTTAATTATTGAGGAAATTGAATGAGGCTCTTTCATTTCCAGTTTGACTTGCTCATGCCAGATATTAAAGGGATTTAAAAAGCCATGTGTCCTTGAAATTGTTCCCCTGATGTGTATCTATATTCTATTCTTGAAAGAGAACAATATTTTGTAAAGGACCTTGTTGCTTATGGGAGTGTGTAGGGAGGACATGACAGACTTTTAAAAACGTCTTATTTAATTATTTGGTAATAGGGTAGAGTCAGTCTCCCAAAAGAGGAATCATTACTTTAGAAAGAAAAACAGAATTTTTTAGAACTCTTCCAAATATTTGGAATAACAACCCAGAACCCCCATATTACTGTTTTTGCCCAGCCAGTGCACATTACCCAACTCTGAGATAAAACCATTGGAATTTTCCTTGGGGAACTCACCTGCAGCTTAAGCCAGTTAACCACATCCCCTCCTCTGTAAGCTGGGGAAGCAATGGGCACAGAAGCCAGGCCTGGATAAGCAGGTCACTTGGCTACCACTGTCAGCAGTTAATTGGTCTTGGATGGACATGTGAACCACACCAGGGCCATGAGCTGTGGTATAGACTTTCGTTAGAACATTTGGGAGGAGAAGACACTTGCATCATTACACTTGAAGCTATGAAGATGTGTGCCTATTTCGGATGAGGGGCATCTGCAGAGGAGGCCACCCAAGAATGGAGCTTACCCATTGGAAAGCCCAGTTAAAGAATGAAAAGAAGCCAGTCCCTGAATTTATAAGTTGAGAGGTGGCTCCAAGTGTGCCTAAGGCCAGGTCTTCTGTGGACTTTTCCAGTAAATGAGTTGGTAAATCCCTTTCTTTGGCTAAGCCATTTTATGTTAGAGTTTCTCTCTCTTGCAACTAAAAGTGTATTGACTAATATATCCTTATTTCATAGGTTCCAGTTAATTTTCTCAGAATAATCTGTAAGTTAAATATTATTATCTTCATTTAACAAATTAAATATCTGAGACTCAGAGGAGAAAACTAAGTTAACTCACTAGACCAAGACAATTAGTCACAGGAGAGAGACCTGCCTAACTCCAGAACCTGGGTTTTTAATATACATGAATCTAGGTTTTCAAGTGTATCTTTAAATGTGAAAATATTTGAAAGGAGAAATAATTTAAGCAAGTTATAAATAATTTAAATCTCAATTTAATGAAAGATCTAAGTGTACTTTTAGTTCAAAAAATGAACTTCAAAGGAAGGGGAATCTAAAAGAAGGCCAGATGTGTGACTGTATTGATGAGAAACACCTGGAGAAAGCAATTAGTAAGAGGTGACATTCACTGAGGGCACCTAAATGAACTGATGGACTCCTTCCCCAAGCCCTGTGAGATAGATGCTATTATTATCCCCATTGTGTAGATGGGAAAACCAAGGCACACATAAGTATAATAGCATGTTCAAAGTTACGCTGCTTCTAGGTGCAAACAGCCTTCCACATCTGAATCTTATTTTAATGTACACAAGAAAATAGAAGATGCGTTCTTAAATAGATTTATTACCTGTATTAACAAATCCTTGTTCATTGCTTTGACAAAAATATTCCTCTAGAATTCTGCAATATCTTGAATATGGTTTAATAAACTACATGATCAAACAAAAGATTTCACCTTTGAGACTTCACTTTAAGAAAAACTTGCTAGAAGGAAGATATTAAATGTTTCCAACACACACACACACACACACACACACACACACACACACACACACACACACAGTGACAATTGTTTGAGGTAATGAATGTGCTAATTACCCTAATCTGGATCACTCACTATACATTATATAAATGGAAACATCATGATCTACCCCATGAATATATACAATTACTATTTGTCAATTTAAAAAATTAAATTAATGATTTTAAAAAGAAAAACATTGTATAGAAATGTATTATAAGCCATTATTCTCCACTGAGCTATCTAGATGATGGAAATTATAATGACAATAGCACTCATCACTGAGAATTTTATTTAGCAGACTCTGAAGTCCTAAGGTTTTCATATTTTTTTTTTTTAAAAAAGGAGGGGAAACAGCGAGGACTTTTCTTGCAGCCTAACTGCCAGAGATGTTACTGGAAGTTATTTGATAATTACAGACACAGTGCTGGCTCTGGGGTTATCAATATGATTTTCAATAACTAACATGACTCTTGAGAATTCAGGTACGTTCTGAAAATATAAGAGCAAAAATGGAGTATGAAAAGGTATATTTGTAGGTGACATATCTGCACTAGTGATCTCCAAATCTTCAGAGGGTTCATTGATAAGGAAAGGATAAAGGTCACCTAAAATACTTCTCTTTAAGCAACATGGATTTGAGTGCTCCTGTTCTCTGTCCATTTTCAATGGTCTATGGCTTTTAGACAGCTATGAAAAGAGCTTTGTCTAAAGCAAATCTTTAGATGGTCCCATATGACCTTACCCTAATTTCCCAGAGACATTGGGTGACTTTTCCTTTGTGGGGAAGATCAGACAGAGAATATCTTAAAAGAGGATAAAAAAGATGCTGAAGAAATGAAGGGAATGTAATTCTTTCAAAACCTTGCCATAAAGCTACCTCCATGTGCTAATAATAATTTCATATTATAGATGCCTGCTACTTTTGGGTCTTTTATGTAAAAATAGTAACTTTCAAGGAGTGTATATAATGGTGATTTTAACCAGCTATAGCAGGGTCTTCATATTAAGCCCCAGCATCCTGACCATGACTTCCTGGGACATAACTAAAAAACAGACTGGTCCAATCCATTGGCTCTTGAAAATGCCTATAAATGCAATTTTTATAGACCTTGTTGCTTATGTGAGTGTGTAGGGAGGACATGATTGAGACTTTTAAAAATATGTTGTTTAATTATTTGGTAATAGGCTAGAGTCAGTCTCCCAAAAGAGGAATCATTACTTTAGAAAGAAAAATAGAATTTTCTAGAACTCTCTTCCAAATATTTGGAATAACAACACAAAGCCCCCATGTTATTGTTTTTGCCCAGAAAGATTTTACAAATATAAGGAAATGCACTTCAAAGTTTATAATTTTTTAATTTTAATTTTATTTTTTTGCAGAGATTGCAGTCTCACTATATTGCCAAGAGTGGTTCAAACTTCTGGGCTCAAGAGATCCTCCTGCCCTGGCCTCCCAAAGTTCTGGGATTACAGGTATGAGCCACCACACCCAGCCCAAAGGTGACAACTTATTTCTTCATTTCATTATGAATGGCCTTGTTAAAAAAAAACAAAAGAAAAAACGACAGAGAGAGAGAGAGAGAGAGAGAAAGCAAAGCTGTGCATAATTGATTACAAATAAAAGTACTGCTCTATGAAACAGTTCACTTACATAGGCCTTAAATACATCTAAAATGTAATTTTCTTCTTAGAAATACAATTTTTATGTCAGCCTATCAGTATAATATCTTGCTATGTAAAGTAGATTTCAAATGTTACTTGATAAGTCAAATTTTATTGCTGTTTTTACTCCCCCCAACTGGAAGTACTCACTGCCTGTATGGAAAAAAACTATCTTCTTACCATCAGATCTTAGTGTTTGGTTGATATGCATTAATACTAATACTATACTTCACAAACTATGATACAGGATAAAACTCAGAAGCAATAAGGAAAAAATGACCATAGCTACCCTATACTATACCTGTATAAGTTTTCATGTTATCCCTATTTTGGTTCTCCTTCATTTGTGTGAGTAATGAAGAACTGATTGTAATTGCATTCAGTTCATTGATGCTGAATTCAATCTTAGGTCTTAGATCATTACCTGACTATTACACACTGGCATTATAAATGCTCTCTACTGATGCAATGGGTGTTCTTAGATTTGCTGGAAGCCCAGATTTTTTAAATTTGAGTTTAAGAATTTGCCTAACGTCCTTACAAAATAAAGATTAATAAAACTGCCCTACATAAGACAAATCAAGCAAAAATAATTATATTCATTTTAATAATTTTCCATTATAATGGCCTTTCATAAAAGAAATCAAAAGTACTTAGATTTGATTACTAATAGATATCTCTAACTAATATATGACAGATAATAAAATATAATTTACATAAAAAATCAATGTGATAATGTGAAACAATTCTGAAATATCAAAGCAAATAATGTGACAGAAGAGCAATATCCTTTAAATAATTTGTTGCCACCTATATTTTGATTAGGATGTTTTTTATGTTTTTTCTTTTAACATTTCTTCACTCATGCTAGAATTTATTTTCAACTCTAAAATGAACCGTTACTTTAATAGCAGTATTTTTCTCAAAAAATAAACCTAAAGTATCCACTTTTGAATTTACTAATCATAAAATAAATCCGTATCCCTATAATTATACAACCTATTTTCTTCTGTATTGCAAAGTTTGAGTCTAATTATTTTATATTCAACATATTAACATTTGTTGAGTCATTTTGATGTTTGTCATTACGTAGGGCTTCAAAGTAACATTTTTCCTTTAACCTATGTTCTCTACCTTCATGTTTTTAGTACTTTTAAGATTGATAGTATTTCAGGATATATAAAAAATACTACTATATAATCTGAATTTCTATTTGGTAAACTATGTTACAGTGTTACATTTTTTGTTATCAGTCAATTACCTATTTTTAGAAGTCCTACAAGGTCGTTAAATGTCAGTCAGAAGATATTGACAGATGTTCATCTCCCGTAAGCTTTCAGAATTCAAGAACAGATTATATTAAGTTCTCCTACCTTTGAACATTTTATGATGGTTTCCAAGAGTTTTAGCAATTTCTACTGTTTTTAGTTGCAGGTAACCTGCTTCATAGAGAATGCATTTTCTTTTTGACTCCACATTCTGGTATAATGCTAAAAATAAATTTTACTTGAAAAATTGAATTTTAATTTTTAGTGAAAATTCAACTGCATGTGGAGCCACTATTGCCAAAAATGTAATTAAGGTGACAAGAGAAGGAAAGTCACCTCTACACACAGCTGATCTCACATATGTGCAGTCAAAGATCACTGCTTCACAATTACACCCTGCCTGGTACTGATAGTAACATGCAACTCAATATCACTAATATTAAATTAACCAAAACACAAGTGTGCCTTAGACTAAGGTATTTCTGCTTTCTGAAATTCCTTTTATGTCCCCCATATTTCTTTTTCAGATTCTGAAAATTTCAAGGCCTTTGTATTCTAGCTAGCTCTGGTGCAAGGTCTCTGATGATGCTGCAATCAACTGTCTTCAGGGGCTGCAGTCATCTCAAGGCTCACACAGGCCTGAAGGATCTGCCTTCAAGCTCACTCACGTGATATTAGCAGGTTATAGTTGGACTTAGGGCCTCCATTCCTTATCATGCTGTAAGGGATGCTCACAGCATAACAGCTTTGCTTCACCCAGCATGAGTAATCCAGAGAGAGAGAAACTTCACTTGCTCAAGATGGAAGCTGCAGTCTATTTTTTTCATATATAACCTAATTTCAGAAGTGGCTGTTCATCATTTCTCCCATATTCTGTATCTCAGAAGGAGACAGTCATGTAGGAGACATGCAAGGGGAGGGGATGGCACAGGGCATGAATACTAGGAAGGAGGGGACATTGCAGGGGTCTTCTAGAGGCAGCCTACCACAAAGTACACATGACAAAATATTGCTCTGTCATTTTGAATATAATAAACTTACCAGAAATGGCTACATGTAGCTTGAAGGTCAAGAGAAATAAAGGGAAAGTGGCTTAGCACTTCATATACATAGGCTACCATCCAGAACAACTTGTTTCCCACCTTTTTGACTTCAGAGTGTGTTC
The DNA here is from genome assembly GCA_963574635.1 of Cheracebus regulus. NCBI lineage: Eukaryota > Metazoa > Chordata > Mammalia > Primates > Pitheciidae > Cheracebus > Cheracebus regulus. The sequence continues at coordinate 66,637 of CAUYQU010046863.1, forward strand.
TTGTTCATGTTTATTAAAGATTATTGTTGAGGACAATAAGCTAACACTTAAGCATCACATTGATAGCATCGGTATTAACCAGTGACTTCCATTTTTAAAACATATTTTATGAGATGATTTAGTCCAAATACCTGGTGATATCCACTGAGATGAATAGAAATGAATAGAAGAAGCAACTGTATTTCAGTTATCTGCAGTTATTAATTATGGGAAATCATTTGATGTGTATCTTTTTTAAAAAATCAAGTAAAAAGAAGAGAACTATTATCTTCTTTTTTTATTACTGTTTTTTACTTCAACTTTTTTTAAACAATTTCTTGAGTATAGCTCAATGCAAAAGAAGAGAAAAACTTCCTACTGTAATTGTTCAATTTGCTTTTATTAATTGAAATATCAATACAATAGAAACAGCTGGAATATTTATATGGTTGCCACATTTCTTGATATCTTGGAATTAGCCATTGCACATTCAGGCCTGAAAATGGCTCTTAAAGAGAATGACTAACAAGGGAGAACAGCTAATGAAATGTGTGTAAATTATTCTTTCTAGGATTAGGAAATCCTAGAAATTAGGAAATTAGGAAATCCCTAGAAATTAGGAAATCCTAATTAGGGAGGAGCAAATTTAAGTACCATGGAAAATTCATTCTCTCTACTTCCTGAGCGGTGCATTTTTCTGGGAGAGAATGGAGAAAACATTCAGCAATAGCTACAGGTGACAAGAGGAGTCGCCCCTATGGAAGGACAGTGGATGCCTCAAAAATCAAGGCTGCATGGAGCACAGAGCCTCAGATCATGGCCCCCATCTCAGGTAAGAAAAAACCAGACTCTCAACAAGTTGCTCAAGGTCACATGCAAGTTAGTGTCGAAGTTGCCAGCAAGTAGAAACTCCCTCACTTTCCAGTATCCCCTGCAGTGCATCGCAATCACCAGCTACCCTGAACATTCCAGCTGCCTCTTTATCTGGCTGCTTTCCGATCATCCTCCCTCCACTTCCCAGATCTGAGTCGGAAAATCTCCAGTACGTAGGCATCTGGATCAGACCTACTGCACTCTTGGCCTCTGCTTTTACCTCTGCCAACCATCCCAGACCTAAGAATTTATGAACTCAGTGACAGCATAATTCCTTTAAAAAATGCAGACATTGAGCATACACAGATTTATACCCCTGTATCTTCTCAGCAAGCGGGAACCTGTAGCTAATGATTGACTGTTCTGCACTGAATATGCAGAGTGCTCCAGTAGAAAGCCATGGAAGACACATTTGGGAAGAGGACAGGCATTTCTGTTCCCTTCTCACATCACATTGCTGGCTTTTTTACTGTCTCCATTTTTAGGTTTTTAATCTCTATTGTTCTATTTGTTTGATATTGATTGATAACTTGTTATACATACTGGGAAGGAGAGATTCTTGTGCAGCTGATTTGGGAATCCAGCTTCATGGAAATCTTATAGAATAGTCAGTAAGACTTCTGACCCAGAATGCATAGGTTCAAATCCAGGCTGAGTCTCTTATTAGCTGTGCAAATCATGGGAGTTCCTCCTCTGCTATTGTGAAGACTGAGCAAATATGTAACCGCTTTAAATAGGGCCCGTTAAGAGTTAGTTGTTCTAACTGGCCTATTATTGCAAATTGCCCTATAAATTTAGACAATCCCTGGGGCTGAGGAGGCACATAGATCTGAGCTGAGTAGATCATTGACTGAGATTAGAACACTGAATTACAAAATAATCATGACTTTGACTTTACCTAGAAAGAAAGAAATGGCATTTTTTTGTTTTGTTTTGTTCTTAGGTAGGAATGAGTATATGAAGTAGGAATTAAGGTGCATCATAGAAATATATTTTTAAATTACTGTTGTTATCTGAGTTTGTAAATTGTGAAAAGATTACAGTTACTAACCATATAATCACAATGGGGTAGAGTAAGACCTTAACTGGGAATGAAGTAGAAAGTTCAAATGCAGAATAAAAGATGTCTTCAGGGGAGATATAACTTTGCCAAAACCAAACAAGACTAAGGGGAGACACGGAGCAGGTGATCCAGGTGGAGAGGATCCCTTTTGTTCAGCTCAAGAAGTGACAAAGAGATTGGCAATCCCAAAATGGGCATGTTTGGCAAGGCTGCAGATGGTACCTGGAAGGAAACCTTTTAAGGATAGGTAAAGAATGGCCAGATCATGAGGGGATTGGTAAAGCTGTTAAGAAGCTGGGACTTGACTGAATCATTGGTGTTGAGTCTTTAGAGGTTGATAGGGTTTGTCTTTGTGTCCCTACCCAAATCTTACTTTTAATTGTAATCCCCATAACTCTCTTGTGTCAAGGCTGGGACCTGGTGGAGGTAATTTGTTCCTGGGGGCTGTTTCCCCCATGCTGTTATGAAAATGAGTGGGTCTCATGAGATCTGATGGTTTTATAAGCGTCTGACATTTCCCCTGCTGGCACTCATTCTCTCTCCTACCGCCATGTGAAGAGGTATCTGCCACCATGATTGTAAGTTTCCTGAGGAACTGTGAGTCAATTAAACCTCTTTTCTTTATAAATTACCCAGTCTCAGGTATTTCCTTTTCCTTATAACTATATGAGAGCAGACTAACACAGAGATTTAAGCAGGAGATTTATAAAGGCACTTGAACTTTAAATATTTAAGTTTCATTTCTCAGTTTTCTCTTCCCAATGGACAACTCTTCTCATTGTCTACATAGATATATAAAATATATATATATTTATATATATATATAATATATATATTTTATTTATATATATAAACATATATTTATATATATTTATATATAATATATATTTATATATATATTATATATATTTATATATAATATATATATACTGAAATTTATATATAAATATATATATACTGAAATATGTATATATATATTTCAGTAGAGCATTGTATGGAAGAGGCATAAAATGAAAGAAAGTAAAGCATCTATAGTAGGTAAAGAGAAAGATTTCTTTTACTGAAAACAGCACAATCTTGTGGGTTTCCTTTTACTGAAAACAGCACAATCTTGTGGGGTTTTTTTTGTTTGGTTTTTAATTTCCACCTCTGTTCAACCAGTGACTTTTGCAAAAAGGTGAGCATTCTTTGACTTTTTGAATCTCCAAGGGAGCTATTGCCCAAAGGAACTAAGAAAAAAAGAGTTTGAGTCCTCAAGAAAAGAATGCATTGGTAGAGAAAGAAAAGAAAGCATTCCACTCTTATTCCCCAATGAAAACTTCTTTTCCAGCTTTGATTTGTTTTTCGCTCTCTTGTTCTTTCTCCCAAGCATACAAACACATATACATTTTTTACATGAAGCATTTGTAAAACATTTGGTTCCAGAGATATTCAAACACATTGAGTAAAGTGATTGCTTAATATCTTGATTTTCACTCTCATATTCTATAAGAAGACCTTGTAATCATTCTGTGGTGATGAAGAGAAACAGAAAATTTAAGACCAAAAACAAAGCTGTCTCTTAATCCTTGAACCATTTCTAACTCTATTTTTGGAATATACTCATAAAGAAATGGAAGTGGATCTCTCTAGAGGGGGCAAAAATGATTTGTGGAAAACATATAAAGAGGTTGGAATGGGCGTTCCAAACACCTCTAGTTTATAGTTGTACATTCTTTTTAAAAGGACAGAAAAATCTTCTTTGGAAGAGAGTGGATCATTCAAATATGCTCAGTAGTCATACAATTTTATTATCAAATTTGAGTGACTCAGAAAGTGTGAAAACCCATGGGGTAGAAGAGGGAGAGGTCAGAAGCTTCTTGCTGCCTGTAACAATCACTCCTTGTCTTCGCTCCATGTGAACACTGAAAGCAGCAAGGGACCCTCATTGTCTCAAATCAAAAATCTATGAAAATCGATTGTTATAATTCCTGATCATTTAAGATGTAAATAATTTCATTGATTTTACCTTAATATTCTTTATTTTAAAATTTTGTTTATAAAAAGTTCTCTCTTGTATCTACCTATGTGTTTCTCTATTTGTAGCTTTCTAAGTTTTCGGTTTAACCAAGTTCTCCCAACCCTGAGTCCATAAAGTCTGACATTACTCAATCTTACATCTTCAATCATAATTGTTATGAGGTGTCTAAATTATTCTATATTGCTTTGTAAATACTCTCAAGGGTTTAATGGATAGTTCAATTAACCAGATTATACCTTAAGTATGTTTGAACTGAAGAGAGTTATCCAGTCTTCAAGTGTACGTGCCCCCAACAAGACTTTTGACCCAGACAAAATGTTACATGGAACATCAATGCAACCAATGTATCAACAGATAAGCATATAATTCCTTTCTTCTGAACCAAGGAGAAAAGACTTGGGATCCTGCCTACTTGGTTTTGACATTCTCATTCTCTTTTCTCAAGGATTGTCTTGTAGTTTAAGGCTATTCACGACCCCTTAGGAAAGCACAAATCTGTTTTAACCCATTCATAGTGAGTAATCTAAGTTCCAAAGTAGTTGATTTTGTAACATCTCAGAGATAGTGGTCAGGAAAACTAAGACTTTGACTCAGGGGTTCTAAAGTCAAATTTTGGCTTTTTCAACTATAAGATCCTGGCTGTAGATACCGTGTTTTTTAAAATTTATTTTTAGTCTTCTCACTCACTGAAATCATGTTGTGAATATGATATAGGCTATTTATTAATTAGATGGGTATATTTATCAATATGGACAGAGCTGAGTGAACCATTAGTGTTGGGGATTTAAAATTTAAGTAAACAACAAAGGTATGAATGAAATTGGGGGATGGACCCAAAAGCAAGGAGAGGGGCTGATTGTAAAAATCTTGTGCATATAGTTCTCAGAACAGTACTAGCACTGCCTAGATTCATGATGATGCACTATGTTCCCAGTAAAATAGTTTCCAAAATATTATATTGCTCATTCTGAGGTATCTCTTTGTAATATAACTTAATTATGCTATCTAAAGTAATAAGAATGCCAATAATATCAGACATATTCATATCCAGAAATAAGTACAAAACATTTTAAACTCAAGTTTATATGCCTTTTGGATTACCTACTATTTGGGGATTATTTTTGGACTATTCCTCCTCATGAACACTAATGACTAAGGACTAATGATAAAATTAGCTGATGGGAGAACATCACATGTCATAATAAATTCTTTTTGTCTTTTGTAACAAAGACCACACTCAAATGTTAACTTGTTGAAAAGCAGAAATTACAGAAAACCACAATTACATTTCATCAGAAAAGGAATGTACTCATGTTTTGCACATCTAAACCCAAATGCTTTAAAACAGCAGCCATACATAAACATACTCCAAAAAATTTTTAAACATAGTAATATAAATATTTTTGGGGCCAAACAATTGTTTTTATCTAAACTTTTCAGGTGTTAGAATTGTAAATATGTTGTGATTACCATGGCACTATTTGGAAATAAATTTGAGTTATTACTATTGAGGCCATGTGTTTTGGATTTTCAAGAGAGTTCTATCAGAGCAATCATGATTGCCAATATCCTGTCCTGTTATTAGGCCATGTGTTCCATGAATGTTCACAATTTTTGGTAAGGAAAATATTCACTAAGCTCCCAGTTAAGTTGTTTGGATAATAGATTATCATTCCCATTCTCCCACTCAAGCCAGAGTTTATTCCAAAAGCTCTGATATTCCTCCCAAGACAGTGAGGAAGACAATCTGTACATTCCAGTCCATTGTGGGGAAAACACGAGGCATCTATTTCAAACTATAACAACCTCAGAGACTCAGAATTACACAGGGAAAGATGAGCAGATGCAGACCCATTTTCAAACCAAACCTTGCCCTTGTCTAAAGGTAAGTTGTCAGGTTGTCTTTGGTCTTTCACTGACCCAAACCCCTGGGATGATACAAGAAGCCATTTATGTACCCTAGGAGAGGCTTATTAGTGCCTCTGTGCCCTACACCCCATTTTTGTACTTAAATTGCATACAAAGACTGCAGATTCCAAACTCTATGGTTTGATGAATGTCATGCAGTCGGAAAGTGTAAGAGAGGTCGGAGTTGGTTGCCATTGGACTAAGGTTGTCCTATTTTCATGTAAGCGAAAAAGATGACTAGGAAAATATATAACTATTTTTCATGCAGAGCTAATGCTAAACTAATGAAACTTCTTTAATAAATAACACAACTTGTCAGTGGTAAAAGTTTCATCTGGCAGTTCACATGACTTTAAATACTGTTTAGCCACCCACATGTCATAAGCAATATCAGGAGATGAGAAAAATGGCGGCATCTGTTTTTCTTAATATATGTATGTGTCTATGTATGTGTATATGTGCATGTCCCTATCTTTAATCCATTTAAAAACTAATGAGTATAAATGTACTATAAGTAAAGCAATTAAATTACTACTTTTAGAAGCGGAGTCTCATTCTAGGTTGACCAAGCTGGAGTGTAGCAGCTGTCACCATCATTGTTCACCGTAGCCTCAAGCTCCTGGCCTCAAGTGATTCTACCATCTCAACCTCCCAAGTCATTGGGATTATAGATATGAATCACCATGCCTGGCTACTAAATAAATTTATTTTTAAACTTCACCAGACAACAAGGGGGGGAAATAAACAATACTTGAGTTCAAATGCTTACTTGATTTGGAGTATTTTCCAGATATTTTAAATTTGCCTTTGCCTTGATATATTAGTCCATTCTCACATTGCTATAAAGAAATACCTGAGATTGGGTCATTTATAAAGAAAAGAGGTTTAATTGGCTCATGATCCCACAGGCTGTACAGAAAGCATGATACTGGCATCTGCTCGGCTTCTGGGGAAGCCTCAGGTCACTTACAATTGTGGCAGAAGATGAAGGAGAAATACACATATCTCATGGCTGGAAAAGGAGCAAGAGAGTCGAAGAAGGTGCTACACACTTTTATGCAACAACATCTCATGATAACTCACTCATTCCCTGTCATGAGAACAGCACCAAGGGGATGGTGTTAAACCATTGATAAAGGACCACCCTCATGATCCAATCACCTCCCACCGGGGCCCACTCCAACACTGAGGATTACAATTTGACATGAGATTTGGATGGGGACACATATCCAGATCATATCACTTTGTGTGTACCAAGTAGTGGCAATGCCACTGGATGGGATCTTGGTGGATGAACGGTCACTTCCTCCATTAGTTAGTCATTCTCAAAGGTGCTCTACTGTTACAGAATCCTCAAGTGCCCTTTTAACAAGCTTCCACTAGTGGCCTCATGGTCCTAATGCTTTAGGACCCCATTATCAGAATTTATCTTGGTCTGTGCCTATGCAGCTGGTTACACAGCTGGGAAACCAGACAAAAGAACAGTCAATCAATTCATTTTGGCTATTTTCATGATTACCAGTAATTGCTCCAGCTGTACTGATATATAGTGATCAATATTCATTGTAAAGAGGCAAAAATGGACAGCATGGATGCCCCTTTGTCTTTTTATTTCACACATGTCATCCTGGCACATATACATAGAATGATTCATTCAATTGGCATCACCTAGCTTCTAATTCTTCCCTTGCAGAATGCCACTATTGACTATCAATGACCATTAAAAACAAAGCAAAACAAAACCATCTAACAATTGGGTGCCTTAATTAATGCAAAGAATAGTTTGGAGGATAGATGGGTGGATAGAGAGGATGGCAAAATGCCAATGGTCCAACATCTGCAGTGTTTAGATACTCAAAGTTGCATCCCAGCGGGTCAGTTGAGTCCTTGAATCTACCCGAAAACTGGGATGATAAGATGGCTAATAAAGTGAACTCCAGTGGGGACTCCAAGGAATCCCAACTACCATAGGACAATGAGAGATGCCACCTTGTTCTTATCCTTGGGATTTGGTCAACCATACCCCTGAAGGACAACTACCCTCTTTCTGTGTCCCCTTTGTCCATATTGAACAAGTTCCTACAGATGGCTTTCAAAAGCCTGTGTCAAGTGTCAGCCTCAAAAATGTAGAGCCTTATTGAGACTATTGCCAGGCCACTCAGAGGTTTCCAATTCTTTTTCACAAGGGAGGGGACCAAAAAGGGAAGAAGAGAATCTTCTGGGCACCCTGCTAATTGGCCTTGAAATCTCAGCCCACTTTTATTCTGTTTTTGAGAAGACCAGTGAGTTTTTGCTAACATGACTCCTTGTGTCTTACCTAAGGGCTCCTGGGTCTATTGAATGAAAGATTAAATTTCTATCAGAGCATTTTAAAAATTAGGTGAGTGGAAGAATGAGTGAATGATATCAGACCTACGCATAATCAAAAATGTCTCTCCGTAGGTAGAAATATGGAAAGTTTGTGATTCAAATTTCCTTTTTAAAATAAAATGTAGATTTCAATTAAATGTCATAAATGTGTTCTAGAGAGCAAAACACAAATGCTTAGCCATGCCAAATCTCATTTTTATAAATTGCCTTCACTGTCTCACATTCAGATGCTAATATATTTTTCTCCCCTAATGGAACTCCTCTTAATAGCATTAGTTTTGGCTTTAACTTTTACCTGGACTCAGTGTATGTTCTAAAACAATCGCTTTATCACCTAAGGCTTCAGTTAATTCATTAATAGCAAAGATTTAACCTAGCCTTCTCCAGATGCTAGCAGACTTTAGACCAGACATTACTTATAAGGTGGGGACATAGTAATTAATTTTGCATTAAGAGCTCTTGAAACACAGCTCTTTACTTCACCCTCTCTCCTCTTCATAATGGAAATTTTTTTCCACTGTAGATTGGAGGCCATGTAACACCAGGTATTCTCAGCAAATTGCTATCTGATTCAATTGAACAAGAATGCAATTGGTTATAAGAGAAATGCGTAGTATTAATCCTCATTATTACTTAAAACTTTCTTATGACTTACTTTCACATACATTATTTCATTTTTATTCTCACAACACCTTATAAACTACTAATTAGGTAATGCTCTATGATTTGCACTCTTACAGAGTTTTCAAGCTTTCAATTACAGGGCTGGCCCAGGTTCTACTTGACCCTTTTTTCTTAGTTTGATGTTTACAGAAAAGCTGGTGCTTGGCTTTAGATGTGAACACAAAGAGGAGCAGCAGAGCAGGTTCTGTGAAAGAGCGTGGGGTCTAGGCCTGGCACAGCCTCTTTGGAAATTTGAAGAAGAAAATAATTTTTTCTTTCCAGATTTTAGCTTCATTGGTTTCAAAGTAAAGGCATTTATCCTGATGATCCAGAACCCCTTCTAGTGCTTCATGATTCTTCGGAACTGATGGCAGAGCATAATTTAAATTATGTGTATTGGCTAGGTATGGTGGCTCATGCCTGTAATCTCGACACTTTGGGAGGCTGAGACAGGAGGATCACTTGAATCCAGGAGTTCAAGACCAGCCTGGGCTTCATAGTGAGATCCTGTCTCTATTTTAAAAAATTAAAGAATTAACTGGGCATAGTGGTGCATACCTGTGCTCCCAGCTACTCGAGAGTCTGAGGTGGGAGGATCACTACAGCTGGGAAAGTTGAGGCTGCAGTGAGCAATGATTTCGCCACTGCACTCCAGCCTGGGAAACAAAGTGAGAACTTTTCTCAAAAAATGAATAAATAAATTCTAGGTATTGAAGTTTCAAATTATTTCAAATACTGATCATATTTTACCTTTAAATTAATATTAATACTAATGACTTTCACTGTGGCTAAGTGCTTGGTTTGTTCCTGGTCCTTGATTTGATTCATGTCACTTCAGCTGGAGTAATAAACAGAAAATCTGGGAGTCTGAGCTGAATGTACCAGGATGCAGAAAGGTCTTTGGTTGGAAGACCATTACTAATATTAATTGGGGACAGGGTATTGCCTTTTAACTCTGTGTGAAACACAATGTTAAAGATTTAATACACTTTATTTCATTTAATTCTTTAGGTAACTCTCAAATGTGCCTACCAATATTCCCATTGTATGGGGAAACTGAAATTTCCCCAAGTAATTTAGATTACTTGTCAAATGCCACGCAAATGATGAGGATGGATCTAGTGTTCAAACTTGTGTGTGGCTGATCCTAAAGTCAATATTCTTTATGAAAATCTACCACTACCTATTGAGAAATTGAAAGGCACACACAAGTACATGTACACATACACATATATACACATACGTATACTCCAGAAAATGTGTCTGCACAAAAGTAAATAAATGCTTAATTGAGAAATGTGTTGCATATATGGGTGACCTTGTCTGTACTGGTTTTAAATGGTCTAAACAAAGTGACATGCACCTAAGCCTCTCCTCCAGTTGCCAATGAGACTGTATTTGTCTGTTCTCATGCTGGTAATAAAGACATACCAGAGTCTGGGTAATTTATAAAGAAAAAGAGGTTTAATGGACTCATACTTGCCCATAGCTGGGGAGGCCTCACAATCATGGCAAAAGACAAAGAAAAAGCAAAGGGACATTTTACATGGCAACAGGCAATAGAGCATGTGCAGAGGAACTGCCCTTTATAAAACCATCAGATCTCATGAGAATTATTTACTATCGTAAGACAGTGAGGGAAAACTCCACTGTCACGATTTAATTTCCTCCTACTTGGTCCCCCTCGTGACACAAGGGGATTATGGAAGTTACAATTTAAGATGAGATTTGGGTGGGGATATAGCCAAACCATATCATGCTGCCCGTGACCCTTCCCAAATTTCATGTCCTCAAATTTCAAAATCAATCATGCCTTCCCAACAGTCCCCTAAAACTCATTTCAGCATTAACTTAAAAGTCCACAGTCCAAAATCTCATCTGAAACAGGCTCCCTTCTGCCTATGGGCCTGTAAAATCAAGAGCAAGTTAGTTACTTCCTAGATATAATGGGAGAGCAGGCATTGGGTAAATACACTCATTCCAAATGAGAGAACTTGGCCAAAATAAGGGGTTACAGGCTCCAAGCATGTCCAAAATTGAGTAAGTCCATCATTAAACCTTAAGGATCCACAATGATCTCCATTGACTCCATGTCTCACATCTGGCTCATGCTGATGCAAGAGGTGGGCTCCCACAGCTTTGGGTAGCTCTGCCCTTGTAGCTCTGTGGGGTACAGTTCTTTTCCATGTGGTTTCCATGGCCTGGCATTGAGTGTTTTCAGCTTTTCCAAAAACACATTGCAAGCTGTCAGTGAATCTACCATTCTGGGGTCTGGAGGACAGTGGCCTTCTTCTCACAGCTCCACTAGGCAGTGCCCTAAGTGACTCTGTGTTGGGGCACCAACCCCACATTTCCCTTCTACACTGCCCTAGCAAAGGTTCTCCATGAGGGCTCCATGCCTGCAGCAAACTTCTTACTTCTTTTTTCTTTTGAGATTGAGTCTCTGTCGCCAGGCTGGAGTGCAGTGGGGCAATCTCAGCTCACTGCAACCTCCGCCTCATGGGTTCAAGTGATTCTCCTGCCTCAGCCTCTGGAGTAGCCAGGACTACAGGTGTGCGGTACCACGCCTGGCTAATTTTTGTATTTTTAGTAGAGATAGGGTTTCACCATGTTGTCCAGGATGATCTTAATCTCTTGACCTCATGACCTGTCCACCTCAGCCTCCCAAAGTTCTGGGATTACAGGCATGAGCCACCACACCTGGCCCAGCAATCTTTTATCTAGATATCAAGGCATTTCCATACATCCTCTGAAATCTAGGCAGAGGTTTGCAAACTGCAGTTTTTGACTTCTGTGCAACTACAGGCTCAATACCACAAGGAAACTGCCAAGGCTTGGGGCTTGCACCCTCCGAATCCACTATCTGAGCTGTACTTTGGCCCCTTTTAGCCACAGCTGGAGTGGCTGGGACACAAGGCATCAAGTACTTAGACTACACACAGCAGGGGGGCCCTGGGCCTGGCCCACAAAACCATTTTTTCCTCCCCGGCCTCTGGGCCTGTATGAGAGGGGCTGCCACGAAGGTCTCCGACATCCCCTGGAGACAGCATCTTTATTGTCTTGGTGTCTAACATTCAGTTCCTTGTTACTTATGCAAACTTCTACAGCAGGCTTAAATTTCTCCCCAGAAAGTGGGTTTTTCCTCCTCTATTGCATCATCAGGCCGCAAGTTTTCCAAACTTTTATGGTCTGCTTCCTCTTGAATGCTTTGCCACTTACAAATTTCTTCTGCCAGATACCCTAAATCATCTCTTAAGTTCAAAGTTCCACAGATCTTTAGGGCAGGGGCAAAGTGCTGCCAGTCCCTTTGCATAACAAGCATCACCTTTTTGCCAGTTCCCAACAAGTTCCTCATCTCCATCTGAGACCACCTCAGCCTGGACTTTATTGTCCATATCATTCTCAGCATTCTGGTTAAAGCCATTCAACAAGTCTCTAGGAGATTCCAAACTTTTCCACATTTTCCTGTCTTCTTCTGAGTCCTTCAAACAGTTCCAATCTCTGCCTGTCACCCAGTTCCAAAGCTGCTTGTGCATTTTCAGGTATCTTTACAACAGTGCCCTACTCTCTGTGGTACCAACTTACTGTATTAGTTCTTTCTCACACTGCTAATAAAGACATATCTAAGATTGGGTTATTTATAACAGAAAAAGGTTTAATGGACTCACAGTTTCACATGGCTGGTGTATTAATCCATTTTACTGTTCAGGAGGGGCTTGTACCCTCCAAATCCTCAGTTATAGACATAACTGAGACTGGGCAATTTACAAAAGAAACAAGTTTATTGGACTTTTAGTTCCATGTGGCTGGGGAGGCCTCACAATGATGGCAGAAGGTGAAAAGCACATCTCACATGGCAGCAGACAAGAGAAGAGAGCTTGTGCAGGGAGACTCCCATTTTTAAAACTATCAGATCTTGTGAGACTTATTCACTATCATGAGGACAGCATGGGAAAGACCTGCCCCCATGATTCAATTACCTCTCACCAGATGCCTCCTACAACACATGGGAATTCAAGATGAGATTTTGGTGGGAACACAGTCAAACCATGTCATTCTACCCTTGGCCTCTCTCAAATCTTATGTTCTCACATTTCAAAACAAATTATGCTTTCCCAACAGTCCCTGAAGTCTTAACTTATTTTAGCATTAACTCAAAAGTCTACAGTCCAAAGTCTCATCTGAGATAAGGCAAGTCCCTTTCACCTATCAGCCTGTAACGTCAAAAGCAAGTTAGTTACTTACTAGATAAAATGGGAGTACAGGCATTAAATAAATACAGGCATTCCAAATGGGAGACATTGGCCAAAACAAAGGGGCTACAGGCCTCATGCAAGTCCAAAATCCAGCAGGGCAGTGAAATCTTAAAACTCCAGAATGATCCTCTTTGACTCCATGTCTCACATCCAGGTCACACTGATGCAAGAAGTGGGTTACCATGGTCTTAGGCAGCTCCATCCCTGTGAATTTGCAGGGTACAGCCTCTCTCCTAGCTGCTTTCACAGGCTGGCATTGAGTGTCTGCAGCTTTTCCAGATGCATGGTGCGAGCAAATCTAGGCAGAGATTTCCAAATCCCAATTCTAGACTTCCATGCGCTTACAGGCTCAACACCACATGAAATCTTCCAAGGCTTCGGACTTGCACCCTCTAAAGCCATGGCCCAAGCTCTATGTTGGCCCCTTTCAGCCATAGCCAGAGCATCTGTTATTTAGGGCACCAAGTACTTAGACTGCACATGGGGACCCTGCTCAGTTAACAAACACACTATTTCCTCCTAAGCCTCTGGGCCTGTGATAGGGGAGGCTTCCATGAATACCTCTGACATGTCCTGGAAACATGCCCCATTGTCTTAGGGATTAACATTTGGCTCCTCATTACTTATGTAAATTTCGGCAGCTGGCTGGAATTTCTCTTCATAAAATGAGATTTTATTTTCTATCCCATTGTCAGCCTGCAAATTTTCCAAACTTTTATGGTCTGCTTCCTTTATAAAACTGAATGCCTTTAACATTGCCCAAGCAACCTTTTGAATGCTTTGCTGCTTAGAAATTTCTTCAGATACTCCAAATCATCCCTCTTAAGTTCAAAGTTCTACAAATCTCCAGGACAGGGTCAAAATGCCACCAGTCTCTTTGTTAAACATAACAAGAGTCACCTTTGCTCGAGTTCTCAACAAGTTCCTCATCTCCATCTGAGACCATCTCAGCCTAGATTTCATTGTCCATATAATTATCAGCATTTTGGCCAAAGCCATTCAACAAGTCTCAGGGGAGTTCCAAGCTTTCCCACATTTTTCTTCCTTTATCTGAGCCCTCCAAACTGCTCCAACTTCTGCCTTTTACCCAGTTCCAAAGTCGTTTCTAAATTTTTGAGTATCTTTTCAGCAGTGCTTCACTCTACTGGTATCAATTTACTGTATTTGTCCATTTTCACATTACTGATAAAGAAATATCAGAGACTGGGCAATTTACAAAATAAAGAAGTTTATTGGGCTGACAGTTCAAAGTGGCTGGGGAGGTCTCAGAATATCAGTAGAAGGTGAAAGGCACATCTCACATGGCAGCAGACAAGAGAAGAGAGCTTGTGCAGGGGAATTTCATTTTTAATATCATCAGATCTCGTGAGACTTATTCACTATCACAAGGACAGCACGGGAAAGACCTGCCCCCATGATTCAGTTACCTCCCACCGGATCCCTCCCACAACAGGTGGGAATTCAAGATGAGATTTGTAGTCCTCACATCATGGCAGAAGAGGAAGGAGGAGCAAAGGCATGTCTTATATGGTGGCAGGCAAGAGAGAGTGTGCAGAAAGCTGCCTTTTATAAAGCTATCGGATCTCCTAGAATATATTCACTCTCATGAAAACAGCATGTGATAAATCTGTCCCCATGATTCAATTACCTCCCACCGGGTCCCTGGCAGGACACATGGAAATTATGGGAGTTACAATTCAAGATGAGATTTGGGTGGGGACAAAGCCAAACCACATCAGAGTAAAATTAGCTGCCAATATCAAGTTTCCTTCCTTATTTTTTAATCCCTGCTACCTGCAGTATAACACAAATACAGAGGTGTGAAATATGTCTGATACATTTTTGCAGATATCCACCATTCATGAGAACCAGGCTCCTCTTGTAGTGGTGGCCAGAATGTGAAGCATGTTACCTTGAACAAGTTGCTTGCAGATGGCAACTGACTTTATTTGCAATCTGGTGACTTCAACAAAGTAGGGTTTTTTGTTTTTTGTTTTTTTTCAAATGACCACCTATTTGGTAGGAAAAAAAAACAGATTTCCTTAGAAAAATACTTCTGCACAAATAGAATTATCACGAGTTGATTATTTGAATAACTAGAGCAGAGCAATAAAATTGCGTCTAAGAATTTATGTATAGTACCCAAATTCCTCTGGAATACATATTCTATACTGAGTAGTTATGATCCATTGACTGACCAGAAACATATCTACCTTACTGTCTTATGACACAGATATCATTCATTTTCTTTAAGAATAAAGATGAGTCTCATTTGAAAGTTGTTACCTCTTAGATGACCAAATCCTGACCCAAGATGCCTAATACATACTCTGCCTTTGAAGCATGATAGTTATTTCTCCATCTGTATGTCTTTTTTTTAAAAAAAAATTCTTAAAAGTCTGTCTAGTTAATACAGAGACTCAGCTTCCACAATGTAAATGTGCCTCATTAATCAACTCGATTATCTGGAGGAGTAATGAACATTTTGCTATTTGACATCTGGTAGTGATTTACAGTAACAGGAATTCCTAGTTTACAGAAGAGCACATATATAATTTGATTCCTTTTGGTGTACAAAAAAACAATCTCCTTGCTGCTTTTCTTGGAAAAAAAAAATGGTGGGAGCAAGGGATTTATCAGAGTGGGGTTAGACCTTAAATTTCATGTAGATTTATAAGTAACTAACTAGCTTAGAGCAAAATGTTGTGTGAGCTTTGTAATGTGTAAAATCTGGTGTTTATATAAGCTCTCAGGCTGGCTCAATACCAGTTACTGGTGAGTGATATCTAAACATAAAATAATTTCTACATAAACTGCGGGTTTGTAAAACTGTAAGCACTATATTTGTGTGTAGTCTGAAAGAAGGTATTCTTCGAAATAGATTATTGGTGTAGGGCATGATTCCACCCACTGTACTTTTGTGAGTTTTTCTTCTCTTTTTTCTTTCTTGGAAGACTGATTAGGGACTTAAGTCTTTACCAAAAAGTCAACATGTACTTATACAAAACTTGATATGTGATACACTTACTAAAATGAAGTTTCTGATTTACTTTAAGTCGATCTTGCTACTGTGCAATGAAAGCTTTAAATGAATGCATAATCATTAGGAATGTGTGGGCTCCAAATAAGCTATTAGAGTACAGGCAGGCTTCTTGGTAGGATTATCTTACCAACAACACAATGCTATGTTAATAATTAAATGTATGGGGAAAAAAGTCACTGGCTAGAGGCGGAAAGAAAAATGAGATTAGAAAAGATTTTCAAATCATGCGAATTAAGCATTAATGGGTAGTTGTTTAGTTTTAAGAAATGCAATACTGTCTTCTACAGTGGGAAATGAAATAAGGTATTTATCCCTTTTAACAAATTCCACATGTAATGAATAAACATGTCAGTGGAGCAGTTATGATGCTTTTTTGAAGAACTCTTTCAAGACGCCTTTGTATAGTCAAACTTCTTTACGGTCCTCTTGTTAGAGTCACTTCTAACCATTGAAAGTGGCATTTGACATCTAGAGAAAGAAAAATCAAAACCAGAAGGCAAAAGTAGGGATGAGGTGGTTGAATAATAGTGGCAAGAAGAGATGCCACCCCATACATGACCCTGAATCTGAGGCGAAAAGACAAGCCCAGTGGTTTCTCCCTAATTCCTGTCCACATCCTACTAGCTGAGGCCAAAGCTAGCAAGACACTTCCTGGTGGTTAGTGCTTTGGAAAGAGAATGCTTTCTTGCTGCATCAGTGGAGACTGCTACTGTTGCAAATGACAGAATCCCATCTGAAAATGGCTTAAGAAAAGAAAAGTAATATATTATCTCATCAAATGAAAATCTCAGGGGAATGGCTGGCCTCAGGAATTTGCGATTTGGAATTCATACATTTTCATCATGAATCAGTTTCTTCCCATCAACGTTCTCTGCCTTGTACTGTGTTGTCTTCATCTTCAAACCATACATAGTAATTCTCAGAACTCCAGGCTCACATTCAGTACATGCCCTGACAGCCAAGCAAATTTGGGCTTCAGTCCTGCACATGTGTGCTTTTGTGGGCCCAAATTTTACAAACACAAGAAGCTCAACCTTACTAAAGACACCAGAGTACTTCCTCACTTATAGTTCTGAACCGAGCTCTGGCCCAATGCAACCTATAACCTAAGCATCTCTTGTGACTAAGTCTCTTCAGGCCTCAGGGAAATGCTTCTTTCTGTAACCCCAAGACAATGATCAGATGCTTCCAAAGGGTGCATCTGAGATAAGGCAAGGGTATGTGGGTTGGTAGGCTGCTGACATAAGAGGTGGGCACTTCTTTGTAGACAGGGACTATTTGAGCAGCAGATGCACTTAAGTAGGAGGGAAGAAACATTCATCAACTTGTCAAATCTTTTCAGAAAGCAGAAATGGAATACTTCTCCCATAACAAGATATCCTTCCCAGGTGGTGTGTCTGCTCATTTTATTGCTTCTCTTTGTATTACCATCCATAATTCTGGAAGAATACATGACTTAACATCATTCTTACAATAGTTAAGACATAGTGACTGAGAAATATTTTGCAATAGTAAACAATTCAATTATTCTTAAATTTGTACCTATTTAGGTTCAGATAGAACATAAATGAGGTAGTATACAAATTTTTTAAAAAGGCCGCTGGGTGGACATTGAATGCTAGAATATACGTAGTTTTATTTCTATAGAAGGTTACATAAGATTTAATTAAGTTTCAAAAAAATAAGATAAAAGTTAACTTTATTTAAGTACTTTCATTTAAAACTGTGTAAAAGTTAATTCTAATTTATCTTTTAATTTTGTTAAATATTTTGAATATTTTAGAAAAAAGTGAAAATCACAATAAAATTAACTTTGTTAATTTTAAATTTTAATTTATACTTTTTATTAAGATACACTCAGATATGGTATACTTTGGTTACAGTTACATATTATCCTTAACGTTTTAGATCAAGAATAACATAACAAGTAATATTTTCTTAATTTCTAGTCATATAAAAATAGCAGAATTAAGCCTATTTAAAAATTTTTACCAATATGAAGGTATGGCTGTGCCAAGATAGAAAACTAGTACATGTTTTATTTAATCATTTACTATCTTGAGGTGTAACTTTAAAATACGTCTAATGTATAAGTCTCCATTTGTATCCCTAGTTCAGGCTCTGCAAACATTTAGGGAGGGTCTGAGCAAACCATTTCAACATCAAGCCCAGCAGAAGAAGTGGCCCTAGAAAGCAGTGAAAGAAATTTTGTTCAAACATAAAGTTCTGGAATTGAATTTCATTGGTAACAATTGGCCTCACGTAGTCAAATTTCTATTCTATCAAAGACCTGATTCATACTGCAGTGAGACAGTAAGCGAATGGACCAACAGTTTTAGGAATCTTTAAGTTTTATAGACTAAAAAAAAATGTGAACATTTCTAACACATGATTTTAGAAAAAAATTAATTTGGCTGAAAAGTGAAGATACAGACCTTAAACTATGCTTCCAGACACCACCTGTAGAGATTTATTTTCAGTTAAGGAAGTTTTGTTTTGGTAGGCAAAGGTTAAAATAAAGACTAGTAACAAAAAACCTAGAAATGATTCCCACATCCTAATGGTTTTACTTGCAACTTTCTCCGTAGGTCACTCTCTGCCCGAAAGACTGCCTGCTCCTATGTAGACACAGAACAAATAGCTAGATGTTTCTTTTACTACACACATAATCAAATTATCTCTAAGCATAAAAATCAACATTAATAATTTAGAAATACAACCCAGAAAGATATCTGATCTTAGATAGCATACAATAAAAACAGTTCCAAAGGGCCCAAAATCAAAGTGAAACTTATTTATCATTATACCAGTTACATGTTTTAAAATTTTATATATAATTTTTTCAAAATGCTCTGACATCCATCATCTTATTTGATGGCAATTTGGACAACGTAGCAAACTACACTGATTTTGTTTTCCTTTACAATTAAAGGATAATGTTGCCCTAAGAAAGATGGTGGGGCATTTCCTTAGTTTTCTCTACAGTTGAGTAGTTTTTAGCTTGTGAATGTTTGTAAATGTTTTGATCCACATGAATGTAGTCCAAATGGATGCATGGCAGGGGTTGAAGTGGTTTCAGCAACAATGTTATTTTATTTTCTCATATATAAATAACTAGCCATACCCTCTTTCAACTAAGCGACAAGTATTGGTACCTAAACCGACAAGATAAACTACTACTTGTTTAGTCGTATCCTATGATCTTATGGCGAAGATGAATCATTTCTACTTTCATAATGTGGAATTGATCAGAAACCGGTCAAAATTAAAACAAAAGTGATCATTTTCATTCATAATATCAAAATTATTGCTCTTGGCCTATTTTGGTTATGTCTAGTGCCACTGAAGACTAAATGAAAAGCGCAAAGAACTTGGAAAGGACAACTTACTGGAGGTTGTTGGTATTAGACAAATACTAACAAGAGGGCTTGACATCACATAACTAATATCAGTCTTTAAGGGTGACAGATAATCCAGTTGGGTTCTTTGGCCTTTCAAAACTTCCAAGGGGCATATTTACTCCAATGACCAGGGTGGGTGCAACTCTTTAACCTACCTAGGTTATATATGAATCACTTCTCTTTACGATTGAAATCAGTGTTTACATTATAAAAGCTTGTTTCTTTGAAGGGCAAAGATCACTGGATTCATTCATGTATTTACTCATTCTCCCAGGAAACATTTCTTGAGCAGCATCCTCTTCAGCTAAGACCATCATTCCTCAGGTAAGTCACAGGCACTAAAGCTAGGTCAATAGGGAGCTGTTCTAGAGGCATCTTACTCACCCATATCCAAACCCTGGCCTTCAGAAGAAAGTAAGGACTTGGGCTGGAATCATGTGCATAATATTCCACTGAAGTTGAAATTTACTTGGGGTTTCTGTCCACACAACCCTCACAGAGGATCTTTCCAATTCACCTTTTACCTTTTCACTATCATCTCATCTCTCAAAGAGGATTCTGGAGTTGCTTCCAAATCTCACACTAAGAAGGTTACTGTCAACCAAACCTGTCGTTACCATGATTTGTAAGTGAAACCATTAACATGATTTGTAAGTGAAAGGAGACATTACCAACAACAACAAAAAATGGCCTTTGGTTTCAAGTGTTTTTTATTTTTTGTAAAAATAATAATAAAAACATTAGCTGAGTATTTAATATGTTTAAAAAATCAGTTAAGATGTACTGTTTAGCCAGTTTATTTACTTTTCGTATTAATTTTCTTGGCCTATTATACTTCCTATTGGCCAAGGACACAAAGTCCCTCCTCTAGCCCTTAATTTCTTAACATAATTGCTTTCAAAGCAAGTACCAGAATGGTTGCCTTTGTGTACACTATCATTTCGCTGGAACCAGGTGGGAAAATTTGTCTTTGGACTGTATAATGGAAAATACTAAACGGGCTCATTTTTAAATGACAAAAGCATTTATCAAAAAGATATGAGGATACTACAAGTATAAGCCTCAAAATTGGTGTTTATAAAGTAGGGGACCTCACACCAACATACTTCATTTCTCAGATCTGCCTCAGCTCCTTTCTCCATAGGCACCACCAGCCTCCCACTCTTGTCTCCAAGAGCGCAGAGTTTTGCATGGGCGTGGGCTCAAGGCCAGTAGCAACAGAGACTGGTAGATACTGACTGAGCAGCTGCCTGAGAGGTCGGACAGCGTCCAGTCGATTGCTCTCAAGGCTGCGCTCTGTTTCTCTGCCATTGTGGCACAGGGTCACCTTGAAGCACTTTCAATACACTTCTAGTGTGTGTGAAGATGACCCTCTTCAATCAAGAAAATTTAAGAGTGAGATTTCGCTGTTAATTCAACTAATCTCACAATGTAAGAATGCGACTGTGTTGAGTCAAAGTTCACAGTTGCTGTCTAGCTATGACTCCAAAAAAAAAGCCTCCAGCACATTGTCTCGTCCATGATAGCTGTTCAGTACATAACTGCTGTCATCATTTTTCTTTTTAGAGGAGGCAACACACTGTGGAATATCTTCACCAATTCCAGGCAACTGGGTGGCTGCTGACTCACAAAAGGTGAATGGAGTGAGTAAAAGGAATCTATTTTGGCTTAAATAAACTTGTATTTACATGGTTGTTCTAGGCTTCTCTTTAAGTGACCCCATCTTTCTTCATTCCAGACAATCTCCTCTATCCCTCAGCTCTACCTCCATTCCATAACACAGTCCTGCACATACACATATACACACTCACACCACCACTACAGCCATCACAGACAACAAAATAATCTATTTGGCTGAACTCTCTCAGCCTGTGTCTCAGTCATCATCTTTCACTGTCCTTGGGTCACAACATATTCGTACATCTCTCAGTTCCCCAGAACAGCCTTAGAAGCATCTTGTTCCCTAAGCATTTCCCGGGGTTGCAGGACATCACCCTTGCACACTTGTAGGTAATCCCACAGACTCCAAGAATGTCAGAATGACAAGAAGCAAGTTCAGATCAATGCTCTCCATTCTCCACCAGATTTTCACAGTTTTGTACAAAACAAAAGACCCTTTCTTTAATGTCAGTTGAGGCATAGTGGGGACTTGTTTTTTCAGGATTGTGGACCTCTGACCTATTTAGGCAAGAGATAAGTAAACAGAAGATGAAAGAAAAGTGTACAGAACCTCTCCAGACCCAAGGGATGTCCCCAAGGCAAGAAGTTCCTTTGGGGAGGCTAAAATCTGCCCCGTGCTGCCTGTGCAAAAGAAGGTTTGGGGAAAGGGGAGGGAGAAGAGAAGTTGGTCGCCTTGTACTCAAAGCTGGAGCCAGACATGCGCTTTGACTTTGCTCTGATGCTTTGGGCTCACTTATGCACCCAATTCATCCTGCTTCCATCAGTTGCAGATCAATTTCCAAATTGTTCTGGGAAAGCCACATAATGAAAACTTGTCAGTGAAGAAAAATGACTACCGTCAGTTCTAGCCCTGACTCGTGACTGGTTACTAGTAGGAGCTTAATTTTCCTAGGCTCTCCCTTAGTGGAATATCATATATACCATCCTTCTAATGCATTTAGTGGTGCGAATTAGCTTTTTGAAACTGCAGGAGAGCCTGTAATTTAAGGACTCAGGGCCATAACCACAGCAAAGGAAAGGATTAGGGTTAAAAATAGAATGGTCCAAAAATACCACTGGAAGCATTTGTACCTAGTATCAAGATTTTGCCAAGAGAAAGAGCAGCCAGTATACTCTCAACACCTCCTCAGAGAACATTAAATTCAGAAATACAGCTTTAGGTTTGTCGATAGAATACATAAAACCCGACATTCTATAGCTATAATTAAATCAGTTTAAAATCCCAATCTAAAACACAATAACACATTTTTCAAATCATTTTGTCATATGAAGAGGATAGGAACACTTTAAAAGTGCATATTTTGAAATTTTATATTTGAGCTAGTTGGTGAGTTCTGCCAGTACATAGGTAAATTGCTTACAGGTGCAATTTCATTGTATGCAAATGAAGTTATTTCTAACTCCACCTCAACAGGCAACTAGCAAATGTTGGAGGAGTTATTGTGAATTGAGTGTGGGAGGTGCTTCATGGATCTGCTTTCATTAATAAAACATATTATGTAAAGCAAATCAGTTGTTTGCTAGTCCTAATGGCAGAGTCAGAGGACAGAGCTGGGAGATACAAGGTGCCTTCTTGCATAAAAAGAAGCTATAGGTTTAGAGTCTTTACTAAGAAAGAATAAACCCAGTCTACAAATTTGATGATAAATGCAGTATAAAACATTTAAGATTCTCTCAATAATTTTAGGCAAGATTCTGGTTTCCTAATTTTCTTTGACCTGGTTATTCCTACTGATTGCATCATACTAAAATGTGTTGAAACGCCTTATTTAGGGAGTTAACCCTAACTGTTAATTGCAACAGTCTCCTAACTGGCTTCACAGTTTTCCCTCTTGTTCCCCTAGTGTTACCACACAGAAATAAATCAAACCACACCTTTCTACTGCTCATTAACATCCAGCCTCTTACCTTGTGTTTGCAGTGCCTGAACTTGTCCCTGACTCCTTCTTCCAGATTATCTCCCATTGTCTTTGTCCTCATCCCCTCATTTCTAGCCATCCTGGCCCTTGTCATATTTCTAAGAGACATTGAGCTAGTTTGCACTTGCTTTTTTCTCGGCCTGAAATGCTCTTCTCCAGATATTTTCACATAGCCTTCTTATTTCATCCAAGTCTTGACCAACTGTTACTTTCTCAGGGAGGCTTTATTTGGCTTTTCGAAGAAAGAGCCATTCTGCCACCTATTCTCCCCCCTAACACCTTACCTGTCTTTTTTTTTTTCTCCTTTACAGTACTTATCACTACTAGACATTAAATAACAGATGCATGTTATCATTCAATATTATCTTTATCTCCACTAAAATGTCAAATTCTTAAGGGAGGAACTTTCTCTTATTTTTATTCACCACTGTATTCTTACCACCTGGAAAAGTAAGAATCGTAACTGTTTGTTGAAATGGTGAAAAGTCCATAAAGAGTGAGAAAAGAACTCTGAAAGAAATAGGTACAAACTAAAATGTTCACAAAAATAATCCATCAACTTGTGCCTTGCAGATTCGCCAGATCATAAAAATCATTTTGGTAGCTTAAAACAAAACAAAAACAACAATGTGAACTCTTGGGACCCATCTCAGGCTTAGTAATTTCAGGACTTCAGAGGAAGGCCCCTCTGTCTTAACCTGCTCAGACTGCCATAGCAAAATTCCACAGACTAAAGGCTTAAAAACATAGAAATAAATTTGTTCTCAGTTCTGGAGGCTGGAATTCCAAGATCAAGGTGCTTATAGATTCAATTTCTGATGAGGCCTCTCTTTCTGTCTTGCAAGCAACACTTCTAGCTCTGCCCATATTCACATGGCTTCTTTGCACATGTACAGAGAGAGAGAGAAATGTGACGTCTGCTCCTCGTATTATAGGGACACTAGTCCCATAGGAGTAGGATTTCACCTTTATTCCCTCATTTAACCTTGATTACCCCCCTAAATGCCCTATTCTCAAGTATATATTATAGGTTAAAGCTTCAACATATCATTTTAGGGGGACATAATTCAGTCCATAATGCTCTTAGAAACTGTATTTATGACAACATCCAAAGTTCCTAGGTAATTTTTATGGCCAGGAAAATCTGTGAAGCAGTACTTAAGAATGAAAACAACCACCCCTGGCCATATGGAAAAAGAGTATTGTGGTTCTTTGTGTTTAAATCAGTCTTACAATATGGGGAAATATCCTTAGAAAATGATTTTGAGATTA
The DNA here is from genome assembly GCA_963574635.1 of Cheracebus regulus. NCBI lineage: Eukaryota > Metazoa > Chordata > Mammalia > Primates > Pitheciidae > Cheracebus > Cheracebus regulus. The sequence goes on from CAUYQU010046863.1 coordinate 91,084, forward strand.
AGCTAAGGTTTCCAGTGTATTGCAAGAAGAACTATAAAGATATGAAGGATAGTAACCAAATCCTAACCTTTTTTTTTTTTTTTTTTTACTTTAAAAGTTTCTGGAAAAAGTTAAAGTTCTTCCTCAGTTTTACTGGGATTTACCTAAATGATCTGTTGATTGAAGAGTCTAAGCAGGGTGCCAGTGATGGGGGCGGGAGGCAGATAATTTCTAGGCAGGGAGGGACAGGTCCCTGGCAAAGCACCATCCTCAAGCTGAAAATCCTGAGATCATGGCCCAAAGTGAGAACTTATATCCCTGTTTCCCTGCTTGAATGTTGCCTTTCCCTAAACCACACATAGCCCCTCCCTCGGATCACAAGGTCAGAAGATTGAGACAATCCTGGCCAACCTGGTGAAACCCCGTCTTTACTAAAATTCAAAAAATTAGCCAGGTGTGATGGTGCATGCCTGTAGTTCCAGCTACTTGGGAGGCTGAGGCAGGGGAACTGCTTGAACCTGAGAAGCGGAGGTTGCAGTAAGCTGAGATCATGCCACCACACTCCAGCCTGGTGACAGAGCAAGACTCCGTCGTCTCAAAAGAAAGAAAGGAAAAACCTCCAGAGCTCAGCCGACAGAGAGGAGAAGCAGCTGGGTATTGGAGGCTACAGCTGGATGTCAGAGAGAAGTGGCTTGACTTCAGAGGGACAGCCTGACAACATAACTTTGGAGAAGAATCCAGCAGGAAATGGCGGAACTTCAGGGGAAGATTACCTTCCCACTGCAGCCCTTTTTCAGCTCCCCTTCCCGCTGAGACCTACTTTCGTCAGCCAAAAAATCCTCCACATTTACCGTCCTTCAATTCATTCATGCAACCTCATCTTTTCTGTATGCTGGACAAGAGCTCAGGAGCCATGAGTGTGGATACAAACCTGTCACCCTGGCCCTTTGACCTTGCTGGTGGAGGGCAGCCACCTTGTATGAAAAGGCAGAGGGTCCACTGAGCTGGGCTTGCACTGAGTTTGCTCCTGCCAGCACCCAAAAGTGCTCACCTGGCTTCTGCACCCACTCACCTGCATGCTCCCTTCCATGAGGGGTGGAATGTAGTGGGTCCCAGTGACTGGAATTTGCCCCTGCCATCCTTGAAGCAGCCAGCTGCTTCTAGCACTTGTGCACTCCAGTTTCACGTACATGCTCTCTCCGGCATGAAGTTGAGAGTTGCAAGGCTGAGTAAACAAGGTACCCCTTTCACAAGTCCCATAAAGCGGTCAGAGAAATATCCTTCTTCACTAGAGTGACAAGGGTGGGGCCGGTAGACAAGTATTGTTTTAATGTGCAGCATTTGCTACGGAAGTCTATGTATTAAGGTGTCTGGTCCAGTTTAGGCCAGCTTACAACTTCTATTGTAAAGTCAATTTAGAGCTTCCCTCTTCTCAGGCCTGGATTTAGAGAGGGAAGGGATTGTGCTTTGCCCTTTCACTGCTTGATTTTTCCCTGTTTGTTTTGTTTTGTTTTGTTTTTTTCTTTTTTTTAGATGGAGCCTTGCTCTGTCACCCAGGCTGGAGTGCAGTGGCAGTATCTTGGCTCACTGCAACCTCCGCCTCCCGGGTTCAATTTATTCTCCCAAGTAGCTGAGACTACAGGCATGCACCACCATGCCCAGCTGATTTTTGTGTTTTTAGTAAAGATGTTTCACCGTGTTGGCCAGGATGGTCTTGATCTTTCATGGTCTGCCTGCCTTGGCCTCCCAAAGTGCTGGATTACAGGCATGAGCCACTGGGCCTGGCGTTTTTCCCTGTGTGTTTGTTTGTTTGTCTTTGTTGTTGTTTGTTTTTAGCTCTTCAGGGTTAAGAAGGGAGGTGAAGATTAAAAGGATGAAACCATTTTTCATTAGGTGGATCTTGTGGTCTTCCTGTGGCTATCAATGCACCTCTGTGTGACAATAGCCTAACTACTGTCTTAAGGGAACCTAAGTGAACTGTGTAAGGCAGTAAGCAGAACATGGTGGGATCTTCCTACTTCCCAGCTCTCTGCTGGAGAGATGTTCTATGTTTTGACCTCTTGAAATCCCCTTAGCTTCCTCCCCTGTAGATTCACTGTTATCACTTGTTATTATGCTTTCTTTGACTGTATTTCACAGTATCTTAATGATTGATGGAAAATACAGGCAAAGCAGGGGAAGTAGTGAGACTCTAGAATGTTTCACTGTGGAATTTCTCTCTTTCTACTTCCCTTTTCCACTTGCTCAAATAGACAAAAAGCAGACAAGTTGGCTTCCCAAGCTGGAGTACAACCAGGAACTGAGATATCAGCCTCTTCCAGCTACAGATATTCCTCATCCCACCAAAGGTCTTCCTGGGAGCTTTCTTTTGCTCCCATCTGGGGAAAATCCTCAGACCTTTCCTCCTAGGCCAAGCCTTCATTAAATTGTCTTTAAATTCCCTCTCTCTGAATATCATTTTATTATGTAGGGTTTGGAAGGAGGGAGGATGTAGCAAAGCTGGCTGGTCACACCTTCAGAGTCCGGGGTTAGGCTTAGGAGGCCCTGGCAGTGTTATTTTCCCTTACACCAGTGGTCCGCAACTGTTTTGGCACCAGGGACTGGTCTCATAGAAGACAATTTTTCTACAGATGGTGGGTGGGGGTAGGGGGTGGTTTCAGGATGAAGCTGTCCCACTTCAGATCATCAGGCATTAGATTCTCATAAGGAGTGTAAACCTGGATCCCTCACACATGCAGTTGACAATACGGTTCACACTCCTGTGAGAATCTAATGCCACCACTGATCTGACAGGAGGTAGAGCTCAGGGAGTAATGCTCACTCACCGCCACTCACCTCCTGCTGTTTAGCCTAGTTCCGTACAGGTCACAGACAGGTACCAGTCCATGGGCCAGGGACTGGGGATCCCTTACACCTTGAGCTGCAATTCTGAAACAATGAGAAAAGTCCAATTCACATCCACCATCAAAAAGTTTCATGAGGCTTACATTTCTGACACAGAGTTGCAAGTTCCTGCCACAGCAGACTCTGTATAATGTGTCCTGTGTTACTGAGGGCCTTCTGGAGGTTCTGATGAACCACTTAGTGGTGGGTCTGGGTTTTCCCCTGACACAGTAAATAAACCCTTGGATAGACTAAATTGTAAAACTCATTGTTATCTTCTCCCAGCATTTTAAGATTTTTTTTCCTATTCTTTTCCCATGATACACAAATACACTTTCTAAATTTTATGTTATAACTAAGATTTGCCCACCTCCCCTCCCAATAATGGATTTTCACTTCCTTGGGGCAGTATTGCCCCTATTGAGAAGTCATGGGGTAAAGTAATAGCATTGAAACAGTAGATTTCAGAGTACTCTTAAATATAATATTGTTTTGTAAGGCTCAATTACCATGACTCTTATCCAAGGTAGTTGTTAAAATTTTTAAAAGAAATACTTTAAGTCCGTTCTGAAGCATCCTCTTGGTCTGCACAGTAAAGTTCTTAGTTTGGGAAAACTATGATCACCAAACTGGGTCCCAAAACCCAGTTCCCCATTACCTGGGCAAGCCGTTTCATAGTTTTTCCTCTTCAACTTCCATTTCAGCCAAGAAAAAATATCCAAGAATTATAAGGCCTTCCCTTTAGCAGATGTCCTCTTTATAGGCACTGGACTTCATTCAAATTTAACCTTTGAGGACAATGTCAGCTCTATGTTTCTTTTGACATGTAAGTGCTACACTTTGTCAAACTCATTCTCTGCTTGAGTCTATTATGTCAGAGAGGGACATAATGTGTGATTTTCTGCTTTCACCTAAACTATAAAGGTGAACTTCAAATTTCAGTTAGAAGTAATAGTCTATAAACTTCCACATAAAAATGTACAATTTTCTTTCCCTATACATAGTCTTATTCTGTCTTATTAGAGAGCCATATTGAACACTGGGGCTTTGCTTATACATGGTAATGAAAGTGTCATGCCTGAAAAAAAAAAAAACCCATAAAATGAGAGCCCAAAACAAAGGCTTGAGAAATTTATATGAAAATCTGGGGTTTTGGCCTGGTGCAGTAGCTCATACCTGTAATCCCAGCCCTTTGGGAGGCCGAGGTGGGTGGATCACCTGAGGTCAGGAGTTCAAGACCAGCCTGGGCAACATGGTGAAAACCCTTCTCTACTAAAAATATTAAAAAATTAGCTAGGCATGGTAGTGGGCACCTGTAATCTCAGCTACTTGGGAGGCTGAGGCAGAGAATTGCTTGAATCTGGGAGGCGGATGTTGCAATGAGCCAAGATCGCACCACTGCACTCCAGCCTGGGTACAGAGTGAGACTTGGTCTTACAATAAACAACAACAAAAAAAGATTTGGGGTTTTATTGTAATTCTTCTGAAATAATGCTATCCACAGTACATTTTAAATCTCTTTCATGACAACAGTGAGGGAAATTGGGAAATAATCGACTATTCCTTTATTCATATACTCTCCTTACCTCTTACCCGCCACCACCCACTGTCATCAGCTAAGCATTCAATTGTAAGAATCATTACAAAATTAGAAGTTAGAATTTGGACTTGTATAGAGTACTTATATCTTCTACAAAAAGTATTCCACTGGAATAAAATACAAAAAGCTGAATAAAAGATAATAATAGAAAATTAAGAATGAGAGATAAAATGTCAAGAAGTAATCTTCTTGTTTTTATAATGTACTACATTCAGCTACAAGTAACAGAGAACTTCAACTACAGAAAAAAAGAAAAAAAGGACCATCCCAGGGATAAGGCATAGTTTGGTGACTGGCTCAATAATAATACCCTGGACATGGTTTCCTTCTACCTCTCTACTTTGCCATCCAGCCACAGAAGTTACTTTCCTCATGGTGATAAGACAGCTGCAGTAGCTCCTGGCACCCCATCCAGGTCTGAGAAGGACAAAGTCAGATTCTTCCTTGTGTTTCCTTTTATTAGTCAGGAAAAGCTTTCCTGGAAGGTTCCTAGCACACCTCCCTTTATATCTTCCTGGCTAGATTCTTATCATGTGTCCATGTCTAAAACAGTAATTAGCTGAAGTATGTAGGGCCACCATCAGTAGATTAGAAAAATTCCCTAGGGCCTGCAAGTGGGAACAAGTTCCTGGTAAAACCAAAGGTTAAGCAGAGGAGGGCGGAAACCTAGATAACTTAGAGCATGGCTAGCCAGAAAGAGAGATGGAGTGCGGGGCTGGGGGTTAGCAGCTGGAGAAGCAGTCACCAGGTCACCAGAATCTGTTCCATATTTCTAATTCTATTTAACAGAAATAGGTTTCATTTCTCTCTTGAAAGATTTTAAGCTACTAAGTATTCTGGAACAGTTTTATCTGTTTCATTGAACACTATAAAGATACAATCCCAATTTGCTTACTACTGAAGTTCAACGTGCATTATCAGTATACCTGGTGAATGTAAAGGAAAGTTTTAATTTAGACCTTTTGGCTAAATTCTGCAATTTTGGTATATATTCAAGCAACCCTTCTTGAACTCTCCAGCAATTTTTGCTACCAATCTCTTTCCCAGTCCATTCCCCTCAATCTTCTTGTAATTCCCCCTTCTCTTGGTTTTCATAACCATTCACTTCTGTCCCACTCTTTTTGTTTCTTCGGTTTCACTTCGCTGATCTGTGATCCTCTTCTCCCTAGGACCAAGCCCGTTGATCAGGTTGCTCTGTCTCTGTTTCTGTTCCTTTGGAAATTTCATGTGCTTTCAGGGCATAAATGGCCTCTTCTCTGAAGCATAGCTCAGAAATTGCTAGTCCAGTTATTCTCTTGAGTTCAACTTGGCTAAAAGTTATTACCAAATCTTTCTCCCCAAACTGACTGCCGACTCTGAACTCAATAGCATCATCATTCTGTGAACTCAGACTTAAAACTTTGTATTGTGATTGAGTCATTTTTATATTAGCTTCTGTATGATCAGGTAAGTCCTACTGTTTTATTCACTTATTTATTTTCTACTGAGCCATCTCTTACACTGGCTTTGTAAATGAGACAGTTTATGTAAAATACTTCAACTAAGAAATTAATACATGTTCGCTGCTATTGCTATTATTATAATAGTTCAGAATAGTACAGTTGGGTTACTGAAAAATCCTCCTAAGTGTTCCTACTCTATTTCATTTCTTTCCAAATTCATGTTTTGCATCTCTTTATAACAATACTAGCACATGTTATTCCATTAGTTAAGATTTTTTATTTAGTACCTACCTGGCAGTATCATTTCATCTCAGTATCTCAACAATGCTATTCATGGTCTTTTATTCCAAGATTATGCTACTGACTACTCAGTAAACCTCTCCTTTCACAGAATCACTCACTTTTTTATTTCTTCTTTCCTTCTTGCCTCCCTAACCCCACATTCAGGGGTTAGTGTAAACTGGGAGTGTTTAATCTGCCTTCCTCTGTGTGCAGATCTGAAAACCAAGCATCACATTGTTGCCCAAAGTCAATTGGTCACTGCTGGAGAGACAGAGGCTTGATTCAAACTCAGATGCTCTGTCTTCTCATTCAAAGCCCTTTTGAATTCACCACGTCTATTGCAGCATAGTATTGCTGCTGGTATATTAAATTCATGTTCAACTAACCCTTCTGTTCATTTTTCATATCAGTACAGCCTTCCTGGTGTCCTGAAACTTTTAACCCAAAACAGAAGATTTTTCAGTGGAGACTGAATATTTTTTCATTGTTTACAGCTCAGTGTTCTGAGTCAATCAAGATCACATCCTCCATGATGTTCTAGGCACTAGGCCAGACTTATTAACCACCTGCCAACCTAATGCCCACTGGAGCACAGGTTTAGGTGTTCATATTAGTAAGGCAGAGAGGATATAATTTAGTCCCACTTATACTTAAAGCAAACCAGTGAGTCCATTCTCATACAATTTAAACAACTTTTCTGAGCATGGAGTCAGAACTATGTTTAATGTGGCACATAGCCATATATGTAGCCCGAAAGACACTTTTACAATGACTCAATTTACAAACATGGAGTGGGTTGAGATAATAATAGTCAAAGGCTTAATCTTCAATCAGGAATATGCTTATCAACAGCTTCATGTTGGTAGTAGATGCTTCTAGAGCTTTGGCCTCTAGTTTTCCCTAAACAATGCAAAGATCAATTAATGAAGTCCTTGTTATCTGAATCTATTTTCATGTGTTTTTATTCCTACTTATTTATTTATTTTTGAGACAGAGTCATGCTCTGTCATTCTTCCATGCAGGCTAGAGAGCAGTGCCTTGATCACAGCTCACTGTAGTCTCAAATTCCTAGGCTCAAGCAATCTTCCTCAGCCTTTTGAGTGCCTGAGACTACAGGAGTGTGCTATCATGCCCCGCTAATATTTTTAATTTTTTGTAGAAATGGGGTCTCACTATGTTGCCCTGGCTGATCTCAAACCTCTCTCTTCAACCTTCCAAGGTATTGGGATTACAGACATGGGCCACCATGCACACCGAATCTGTATTTTTATATTAATGTTCTCATTTACATCATAGTATTCCCACGTGAAAAATAAGGGAAGATGCCAGTTTAAGAGAGAAAAGTAATGATGGGGACATAAGGTAAGGAACTGGCAGAAAGAACAGGAATAATCTTTGTTTTAGAGAGTTTAAATGAGGAACATCCGGATGAATTCAGACCTTATACATGATCTTGTATTAGATTCTGACACCTCCAACCCAAAAACAAGAAATATAAGTTAACCAGTCTAGTCAATATACAATAAGTTATATGCAGGAGAAAATAAATTAGAAACAAAAGGAAGAAGTCATGAATTAAACAACATCTTAATGTTTAGTTCTTCATGGTAATATCTACCCAATGAAATCATTTCTCTGCATTTTCTTATAGCTATGCATAAATGATAACATTGACTATGTGATTGAGGATAAGACTCAGAGGTCTTAGTGGTTCAGAAGTGAATGGGAATTATGTCAAAGCTGTGATCAGCAGTACAGATTCAATTGCTCTAGAATAATACCAAGTGCAAAGTTGGTTTGCAAAAGAAAAATTAGTTTCTCTTAAACCAAGAGAGTACAAATTAGCCATTAGACCACATCTTCTGCTGATGTCATTGTACTCTCCAGCTGATGCACTCAGTGGCATGTAGATAAGATTTTGGTATCCTTGTTTAAATCCTCATACATTTATCTGGCTTCATTCTTCCTTCATCTGCTTAGGACTATTTGGCCATTAATGAAAACAAAACTATCTATATCCTGAGATAGAAATTGTTTTCAGTCTCTAAGCTGACTCTGAGTTTTTGTAACTGCCTCTTTGGTTATTCATATCTCTGACCTATTTTAAGTACATCATCACCCCAGGGGAATTACTGTCTCTTATTATGACATAAGATCCAATTATCCAATGCGTCAGTATCACATAGGAGATAACATACATGTTTTCCCCTTGAATGTTGTTTTAGAAAGATTGACTTGGTTTCCTCTATTAAAGGGACTAATAGGATTCTCTTCCAAAAGTAATCATTTATAGCATAATTAATCTCTCATTCAAACCCTTCTCAGATGTGCCATTTGTCCTCTTAATACAAAGCAGTTATGGAACTATTATTGATACGATTAAGAGTATTTCAGCTTCTCCAAATTTAATGATAAACTCCAAATGATAATTATAAGCTACTAAAATCAGCTTATAATATGTTTTATCTTTCATAGTCCATATAATCCCAAGGCATAGAGGATCGATTAACTTTAAAATAAGTTTAATGGAAAAAGTTTGTTAATATTTTAATCATGCTGTTTAAAGTTACCATATTTATTTTCCACCCCCTGGAAAATAGCATCATTCTGGTCATTTTCATACAAATAAACTTCTCACCACACTAAAGGAAACCTGTGTCCTCAACTGCCTTACTTGATTTGATCTATCACCCTCTTGTTTTAATATAATATCTAGCATTTCTTAGCTGAGTTCCCTCCCAAGATCATCTCTGCTAAGTTAAAAATGATTTGGTTGTAAAGTAACATTTATTTGAGAAATTTAGGTTGCCTGGATGAGTACATGAGAGAGATGTGCCCAAAAAGGAGAGAGGGATGGAAACTGAAATAGAGAAGGGAGGTGTTCATTCACACGGCAAAGGCCCTTGGGAGCAGCAGTTACTTAAATCCACCTTTCCACTGGCCTCCTTTCTCAGGATAATTTGCTTTGTTCTAATGTTTTTGAATTTGGAGAGGAACTCTTGAAGATCTCTAAACCTCTGCAGTCCAGGACCTGGGTTAATGAAGAGTACACATTTACAATTTGTTTGTGCAATCTGTTGACTGCACAGCTCTGGCCTGTAATGATTGTTCAGTTAACCACTGTATCTTTCAATTAAAAGTATGACCATCACCCCTCTGGAATTCTCCATTGAAATCTGTCCTTTGACACCATTCCTGTAAAGACAAAGCTCATATCATTGGGAGTTTAGGCTTTTGATTGACAAAGAAGGACAACCAGAGACCTCCCTCAATGGAGCCCAGTAACTAGAAAGAACTGTGGTCTAGCATCCAAATGGAGGAATTCCTTAGCCATCCTATCAAATTACATAATGCGTGCAAAACCTAAGGTACACTTAGGAATGTTTACACAAGATAGTGGTCATCTAACAACCGAACAGGCACCTTCAACACAAAGATGAATGGAAACAGATCCTGCACTTGAGGAGTAACTATTCTAACAGATAGATTCAAGAGGTGCCTGGGATATGATAAGCACTCATACATGTCTGAATTAATATACAGTTAAGTACCTAATTGTCCAAAGTGAAAGGAGAAATTAGAGTACCCTAGGTTTATCAAGGTAAATGTCACAGAGGAAAGAAGAAAGTCAGTGTCAAAAAATGAACAAGATGTAGAATTAGCCCATAGTTAATTACACAGTCGGGATTTAATTCATTTCACTAATTACTCCTCAGCTCCACTACTGCTTGAGTGGTTTACAGTTGCTAATATTATAGTCTGGCTCCAGTTGCATGTATTTCTACATAAAGCCTGTGTTAGACTCTGCTATTAGGTGATAAATGTAAGTGGGTTCCTCTCTTCCTGAGTGTGCTGCAGAGAATTTACATGCCCTGGGAATTAGCAAGTGAAAGACTTTTTTTTTTTTTTTTTTTTAATTTATGAGGCCAAGTGAGGAATAGAATTAGGGTTAGATCCAAACAAAGCTTGGCCCTCTCAGTTTTGAAAATTGACTTGTTGCTCTTTAATCATTGAATTCTCAATATCATAGATTGAAACAGCAGGGCTGCAATTCTGATGAGCTTCAATTACAGGTATCTCCAAAATTTATGTCACTTTGTAGTATATGGCTATTGAGAATTGTCCTAATATTTTATGTTGATTGGTATGTGTAAATATCTTTATGCATATTTATATTTTTTAATAGCACAAATGAATTTGTGTTAAATTTATTGGATTGTGTGCCTACTCTGTTTTTAAAAAATAATCTTATCTTTATGATAACTTTGTAAGCATTTATACTCTCACATTACAAAGGAGAAAACTGCTCATTCAATTTTGTCTTTACAGTTTCTGCAGAACACAATGTCACACACATGCCTTGGATGAGGATGGGCTTCAGATAGCATGTGGAAGCCATATGTCTCCAAGATGGCTTTTGCATTTAACCACCCTGGCCAACAGTGTAGGCTTTTTTCTCCCCCACTAGCACAGGCACCCAGTGGGACAAGAACTTAATGAATGTACATTGATTGAATTAAGAGATGGTTATATTCTCTTAAATAGAAGCACATTTTTTTCAATACCCCTTAAATCTTACAATGAGAGCCAATAAAATGAGCTAGAAAATCTATGCCAGGTTAAAGTTTCCTTTGCTTCCCTTAAGTAACCCCCAGGAAGCAAACTCCCTATGATTCAAATGGACTAGAAATTTATGGCAGAAATAGCTTCATCCTCTACAGAAGTCTTCTTTTCTTTTTCATTTGAGACAGAGTCTGTTGCCCAGGCTGGAGTGCAATGGCGTGATCTCGACTCATTGCAACCTTTGCCTCCCATATTGAAGCAATTCTCCTGCTTCAGCCCCCTGAGTAGCTGGGATTACAGGCACCCGTCACCATGCCCAGCTAATTTTTGTATTTTTAGTAGAGACGGGGTTTCACCATGTTGGCCAGGTTGTTCTCAAACTCTTGACTCAGGCTATCCACTTGCCTTGGCCTCCCAAAGTGCTGGGATTACAGGAGTAAGCCACCATACCCAGCTCAGAAGCCTTCTTTTCTTATGGGCACCTCATGATAGATGGGCCTTTTACAATAAGTTATCCTTTAAAATGCAAAAAAGAACACAGGTAAACAAACCTTGGCACTGAAGTCCATTTTTCTGCTTACAGAAAATAAGCATTTCCAGAGCTCTTTGAAACACATTGACACCTTCTTTTAAAACATTCTCAGCAAATAAATTTTCATCAGTAATTTTTAAATTATTAGGCCACTTAAGTGGACTACTAACAAGGGAACTGGGAGAAATCTTGTGTTGCATATTCTTTTTCTTAGCTTGTATTCTCCTTTCAAAAGCTTAAGATACAATATTTTCCTATGTGAGCTCATTAATTCCTTCCAAGGAATGAACAATTTGCAGGATGACCAAGGAAGCCACAAAATGTGGGAATCTAGTTTATGAAAAAATGTATTGACCTTAAGATCAGTATTTTACAAAAGACACGTAGTTCTTCCTTAGAATCATTTGGCAACTGTCTGCTGATATTTTAGTCCATTCCAATGAAAAAAGGCATGTGGCAATATAAAAACAACAGCACCATTAAAGATAAGTAGTCCTGAGCCTCACATTTCTATAATAATAATATTGGCCTTTTGCCTCTGTTAGAGCAAATGTATTAAATATTCATGTCGATGTTTATTTTCTAAATGTAAAATGGAATTAGGATAACAAATAAAGTCTACCATCTGGTGATAATATTGGTTATATATTATATTTTTTTATTTTGTGGGCTTTTATATGTTTGACTCAAGGTAGCTTACTGAATAACGCATGAACATCTTTAAAAATGCATTTGGATAGTTGAGGTTATAGTTGGTTGTCAGGGTATCCTCTTGAACTAAAAAGTAGTGATTTTCTTTTTGTACTAAACAAAACTACGGAGAAGATAGCCATTAAAAACCTAATTGGTTTTGAGTCAAATATTTTTATGTAAGTGAGTTTACTTTCTAAGAGGAAATCACAATAGTCTCTATAAAGGTTAGGTTTCCTGAAGCTTCTTCTTAGGAGAGCTTTGTGTGTGTGTGTTTCATTGTGAGTAACCTAAAAACAATCTAAAGACCTAAGAAATAGGCTGTATTTACAAAATCTAAAATTATAAAATGATATAAAGCTATGGAGAATGACATATCTATTTGTTATAGTTTTGTCTTTTGGAAGGGATCATTTTTATCTTTCTATTCATCATAAACTGGTAGTACATGCATTTATACTTTACTTTTGAGGCAGAATAGATATTAAAAGTTTAGCTTCTTTCTGTAGGGCTTTCTAAGTAGTAACTGTCCGTAAAGCTGCCACATTCTGGGTTCTGATTTTCAGTTCTAGGTGCCCAGAAATTTGATTGTAGAAACCTACCTTGTGATTTTTCATCTTTGTTGGTAAACCATCTTTAATTAAGCAAACTTGTAGAAGAGAAATTGATAATGTGAAATTCCCATTTATTAATTTTCAACACAAAACATAAGCATAAATTAGACTCTAGGCCAGCTACATTATTGGTAGAGTCCAGCTCAAAATGAAAATATGCAGCCCCTTGTTCAAAATGATTGGAAATTTCAAGGTAGTGATGGCAGAGTATTAAAACAAGCACAAGGCCCTTCTATGGGAGGGGGCCTTGTCCAACTGAGCAGGTCACATGCTCATGAAGCTGGCACTAATTAAACTCATACATCTGTCAAAGATTGCTTCTGTCAAAGTATAGAAATCGAGTAGAGGGATTTGGAGATACACCTGCATTCCTGAGAACACCGGTCGAATTACTCTTTCCAGCATTGCAGTGTGTGGAAACACATTAGCACTTCCCACTGTTGGTTCATTTTATTTAGCTCACTGCCCTTCTGCTGTAGTCAGGCAGTCGCTCTCTCCATCACGTTACAAACCAGTTGAGCTGCTAACAGCTTTTTGCAAAACACCTCATCTTCTTAATTGGATTCAGTAGATGACCTAGTCTCATCAGCCGCACTTTGAAAACATGCCTAAGTGTACATTATATTTTATACATAATGGGCTGGCTTTTAGTAATTTACATTTCAGAGGACTGCCTTTCTCAGTCCTATCCCTGGACTGAAGTAACTTATAACAATCCTCTCTGCACTGACTAGGCTTTATGTATTTATTTAATACATCTTTATTGAGTACCTACTATGTATTCATTGGACGCTATAGTATTTAATATTACATCACACATTTTTCACTGAGAATAAATACATATATTTGTCTGTTGTGTTGGGCATATATATTAGTCAGGACACTTCTGATTACATTAACAAAATCCAAACCAAAGCACCCTAAAGGTAGTTAGAAAGAAAGGAAAATAGATGAATGGATGGTGATCTGTTTTGGTTGTGTTCCCACCCAAATCTCATCTTGAATTGTCTTCGGCTCCCACAATTCTCATGTGTCATGGGAGGAACCCAGTGGGAGATTATTGAATTATGAGGCCAGGTCTTTCCTGCACTGTCCTTGTGATAGCGAATGAGTCTCATGAGATCTGATGGTTTTAAAAATGGGAGTTTCTCTGCACAAGCTCTTTTTTTTGCTTGCTGCTACAAGTAAGACGCAATCGCTCCTCCTTGCCTTTTGCCATGATTGTGAGGCCTCCCCAGCCACGTGGAACTGTAAGTCCATTAAACCTCTTTCTTTTGTAAATTTCCCAGTCTCAGGTATGCCTTTATCAGCAGCATGAAAACATACTAATACAGATGCATAGACAGATAGATGGAGGGACAGATGGAGGAACAGACAGATGGATTGATAGATGATAGATAGATAGATAGATAGATAGATAGATAGATAGATAGATAGATATGTGTTTCCAAGTTTGGCTGATTCAGTAATACAGAACATGCCATTACAACCTCCTCCTTCTTCTCCTCTCTTGTTCTCCCTATCTATTATCCCACTTCTTATGATCTGGATTTATTGTCAAAGCAGGCTCCCTCCATGTGGTGTCAAAAATAAACTCAAATACCTCCAAGCTCACATGCCAGAGGAAGAGAATATCTCCTTCTTTGAGCATCAAGAATGATTGTTTCTAAAGGTGCACACGGGCCTTACTCAGGTCACATGCCTAGGCTGAAACAATAAATGCATTCTGGGACTGGGGAGACTATTATTAGCTACCTATGGGACCATGATTGACATCCTCACTGGGAAGTGAAGGGGCAATTTACAAAAGAAAAAAGGAGAGATTTGGTTACCGAAGAAGAAAGAAGGAATTCTGGAATGGTAAAAACAATAGATGTCTCCTCCAGCATGCTACATTAGAACCCTATGGTGGAGTGTAAAGAGAGATTAAGATTTGAACTCTGGAGAAAGTTATGTGCTATCAAGACCTGCTGTATGTGGGAATGGGGTCAAATCACTGTGATCAGAAGAGCAAATCATTTTGATTCTCTAAGATAACACAAATAGACTGACTTGTCTTATGGTTCTAGAAGAAACTCTAAATGTTTACAATTCAGGATAATTGAGCTACTCATTTTGTCTAATTTCACTTCATATGTAGAGAGACAATATGTGACTTTTTGAACTTGGCCAAATGTTTAACTCATAGATTCGAGAGTTTCCAGTCTATAAAATGGCCATATATGCCCATTATACAGCCTTTCACGAAAGACAGAAGGAGGCCAGCACCTGCAGGGTTGAAGGTAGGACTTGGGTTTTGATTCTTCTAAAAGTTGCACTGATTCTTGTATGCCTCTCTAAATTTATTTCTAAATTCCAAATAAACCATGTTTTGCCCACTTCTCCTGACCCCCTATGAGAAATGCCCAGAGGCATTCACATGGTTTATATCAAACACATTTAGCTTTGTGCAGAGTTGATACTTCCAAGTACTTAAAACTTATTTTCTTGAATTTTATCCTTACAATAAACTTTGAATAAAGGGAATAGTATTATTATATAATGCTGAGGGACTTGGCTAGAGGTAAACAGCTCTCATAAATAAACGTGTGCACAGGTATTTTGATAATTGATTTTGTCATAATTCCATTTCTGCCTCTCTTCATGTAAGACGAGGTAAAGCAACATAAAAAGCTGCCGTACTCCACGCACAAAAGATGCGCTCCTGTCTCTTTCAAGCACCACTCCTTCCACCCACACCCACACTCCAAGAGTTTGAAAGTGCACTCTAGCCCATATGACAACACATTAGAAAAAATGTCTCTCTTGCATATATTCTTTATCTGTTGGGCGATGGGACCCTCGAGCTTGTCTCCCAAACTCCTCAATTGCATCAAGCAACACTTCTGAGAGCCATGGTGACAGCTGATGCTTATCCTATTTGAGCCGAGAAGGGGAGGCACACTTTTCTTTCTGCTCCTTTGCAGGGATGCTTGAACAGGTTTAGGGGACAGCAGGTCCCATCTCGTGTTTATAATTTTAAAGAGATATTACAGTCATGGAAACCCTGAGATCAGTGAATCATTATCAAATCACTGATAAGTAATAGTTACAACAACTATTACAGCTTTTTGCCAGACAGCAATACCATGACGACTGCCAACAAAATCAGTACCAGAAGAGCCTGCCAACTCCAGCATCTTATTAATACTACTGTGGTCATTTCAGCATGGCCTAAATGCTATTGTCATCTTGACGTAGAGTCTCAAAGAAGGAGGTTTTTAGGGATTGGGGTCACTGCATCAAAGAGACAGTGTTGACATTGGGCTGATGACAAGGGCTGCAGGAGCAGGTTCTTACTGGACAACAAAGAAATTCTCATAGTGTGGATTTATCACAGACATGACACTCAGGGAGAAGAGAGAGAGAGTTTACATATATCATTTTTTTTAACTTCAGGTGTAGAAGAGGAGAAGGATAAAAGTTAAATAAATGATATGGAGTTAAGTTCCCAGAACCAACTAAGGAAAATTAAAAATAGCCAGATCCCTAAATAGAGTGAGTCAGGGCTGTCTGCAGTCTAGGGTGCTGAAGATTAGATATTCCAGGGAATCTACCAAGGCCCTAAGAAGGCTTTTGTTTTCTCCCTTAATGGATCCTCTCAGTACTTAAATTGTCCTAAATATCTCTAATGGCATTGACAGTTCCCCAAAGACAAGTTGTCAGGTATCTGTGAACAATCCTCTTTTCAGAATGGTGGGGTTCTTCCCTGGGTGTGTTCCTCACAGCTCTGAGACCAACAGGGATGCCATCTTGGCTCTTAAAAGAAGGAAAAGCTGATTGCATTTCGGAATTTTTTTTTACCTCAAGTTGCTGAAACTTGCTCAAAACAGTCTCCATTTGTAAAATGCATTTAAAATAATCTTGTTTGCATTAAAGAATGATATCATGTACTATCTATTAATAGTACAACCCATTGAAAAGAATTCTTTCACTGCTTCCTTATTCTTAACCAACACATGGGTTTGTAAAATGTTATCTTATTTTTCAGACTTGTCAAATGAAAAATGCTTCAATCCAACCTTTCTACCCTTCAAGTTCAGACACTGTTCCCCATCCATCCTTCTTTTTCTCTCCTTACTCATTCATCCAAAGTTACCCTAAGGCAAAATTGTGAAGTGTGTGGCACTTGCCTGCAGGGCCCCTTTATCCCTCTTTCATCACTTTTCTCTGCTTTTTAGAGCCCTTGCCTTCCCTTCCCTTGGGCATTCAGTGTTCTTGAACTTTGTGGCTGTTAAGAAGCCTCTTCAGTAGTGACAGTCTAGTCATTAACCCACACTCAGGACGGCTCATTCCAGGATCCCTGGAGGACAGCAACAAATAGGATCGGAGGCTCTGAAACCCCGGTGCAAGGTGTGAAATCCTGGGCAATTCAATCACGCTGAGCCACACTTTTCTCATTGTCCATTGAAATAATACTTGCTTCAAAGTCGCCCCTCACAACCTGAGTTCTACTCCTCATCTCCTACTGGTCCTCACCATCCTACTTGCCCTTACCTCTTTGCCTCACCAACTCTTTTCTGGACAGGCTTTTTCATACTTTTCATCAAGTCTCAGCTTAAATTTTATTTCGAAGACATCTCCCCCAACCAGCCTAAGAAGCTACTCCCCTTCTACTCTATTTGAAATACATGATTATCTTATGTTATTTTATTCATCTGTTTGATATTTTTTTAGCAGTCTTCCTCCTCTACCAGACTGTAAGCTCTGTGAGGGCAGGTGTCCTGTCTTCCTCCAACTTCACTGCTACCCCACACCCTAGGACAACACGGAGTACTTGGCACTGGAAAGTACTCAATACACATTTTGCTTGCCCTCCATGAGCATGTGCAGAGATAAACTAAGACCACCCAAAGTAGAACAGAGGCATTGCTTTCAGATCGTGGTAGAGCTAGAGAGTCAGCCACCTTCTCTTGTGTTTGACCGAGACTCAAAGGCTGATGGAGTAAGGGGGTTTTATAGTGAAAAATGGCGAAGGCATTATTAAGCTCTGATTGAAGGTTGTCAGCATAGGGAAGCTGGAGATGGGTGTCTTATGTGATTGGTTTTGGGAGTATATTTGGCTTTCTCAGTTGATCCTAAGTTAGGAGTGGGGGCAAAGAGTAGAGTAGCTGGCATTCATCAACCAAATCTGGATGTTCTGGGCTGATTATTGTGGAGGTTGAAGGTCAGAGGCCTATTGTCACATGTGGTCTGGCCATTTAGTCTCTCACAGGATTCCTTCTCCTTTCCTTCTATATCTAGTGCATAACCTACTCTTTCAAACAGTGTATGGAGGGAATATATTAATTAGCTTAAAATAAGCTGTTAATATATGATAATATATCCAGGCATATCCATTTCAAGGAGAATTGGCATTTATTAGAGCTATTGAGGACTCAAACAAAGGAGTAGATAAGAATAATGAAGACTAGCGAGAAGAGCAATATTTAGGGGCAAAGTATAGCTTTGGTTATCCTGTTCAAATTGTACTGCAGGAGCAGCCTGCTTAGTTTTCTCTTTAAAATGTACAAAGATTAATGGGTTAATCTCTTAAAAAGTATAAATCTCTGTATGGGAGACCAAAGAAGAGACTTTTGATTCCTGTGCATTGACCCCAGGACATACCATGCACACTGTCACCTCTAAAGTCCTTGTGTCCCTGGGGCCCCGTGTCCAGGGCCCTTTGCCCCTTATCATCTCCACTCTGGGCTCAGCCCTTCAAGACACACACCAAGAGTCATCCCTCTCCAGGCAGTCACTGCCAACAGCTCGTCTGCTGTCCTCTAAATTTCTAAATCTCTTAAATGTGTCACTCAACACTTTAATGACACTTTGCAGTGGGATATTTCTTATGTTCATGTTTTTTCTCGTCGATTAAATTGGAAGTTCCTATGACTTTTGCATTTCTGCCACAGCAGCTATAATAGATACGCAATCAATTGATTCAGCTATATAAATGCTTTCCTCTTTAATGGCCATAGGAAACCAAGAGACATTAACATTTAAAAGAAAAAAAAATCAGATTATTTTACCTTGCATATGTGTGAATAGCAATGCATAATATTTAACTACATGGGTTCTGGGTTAGGCTGGGTTTGGATCCATAAGAATATACATCATGTATACATTCTTAGGCAAGTTTATAAAATATTCCTAAAGTTGGGCTACCATTTTATGAAATGAGGATACTAATATATGTCCTATGCAGAATATGCTGTATATAAAGTATTTGAGACCAAGTAAGTAATCAGTAAACGTTAATTTTTGTTGTGCTATTTAAAATTAACTAAAATTATACATTAACATTTGTTATAGTCTATTTACAATACATATAGCGGTCTAAAAGCTGGGTAATTAGAAAAATGCTTGGAATGTTTTTGAAAGTGTTTTAATGGACATGACAGTTAAATGATTAAATATGTAGAGAACATATTAATATTATGATTATTTACTACAGTTTGATAAACCAGAAGAGTCATGGTCTAGCAATAAAAGACATGTGGCAGCAGAGAGGTATTGTTTTCTTGCCTCTCAAGCATTCTACTCACCAAATGACCATATGACAGTTTCTTGAAAGAACAGAGGTTACTATGACATGGTATAAAAGTCTCCACCTGGAATCAGAATTCATGACTCAAGATCTACCATTCACTACCAATATGACTTTGGGTAAACCACATATCTTCATTAAATGTTTTACCTCATTTGTAAAATGGAGATAATGAATTTCATTTAACTCAGGATGAATGAAACACAAATATGAAGGGATTTCTGTTTCTGACTGTAATTGACATGGTTGCAGCAGAATAATCTGGCACCAAGAATAGCTGAGAAGGTCAAATACAATATATATATGCACCCCAAAATTTGAGGGCAAAGATCCCAGGAAAAAAATGGAAATCATTAAGATAAGCTCCACTTCTCCATGCTTCTCTTCCTCTTGGGGCATTTGTTAGTTTTCGGTATGAGTGGCCGTGTGAGAAGCCAGGCAGACAGCTGCCAAAGGGCAGAAGAGCCAACAGAGCTTCTGAAAATATCATGAGGCTTGTAAGACAAACACTGGAGTTTAGGCCAATAGAAATCAAGGGCTTGAGGGACCAAGATCATGGAAAATAAAGAGGCACAGGGAAGTAAGCCTGAAACTCTTTGGTACTCTCTGTCAGGCATTTGCCAATTCTTTATTGAGCAGTGTCAGGGGTTAAGAAGCTAAGTAAAAATTAGCTGAAAAGAGAGTTTTTGGCAGTCTCACAACACTGGGTAAACAAAAACTAGAATTCAGCACTGCCAAGGAAAAAAGGTCATAGCAAACACTCTAGTCTTTTAGTCTGGACCACTGGCAAGCTTCACTCTAGGAATTGGAAATAAACAAAAAAATACACTGAGACTTAAAGAGACTGCAAATTAGCATTGGGTCAAATCATTTCCTGGCTGGATTAAGACAAAACTTTCTTACTTAGCAGTAGGATGGGGTGAATCCTCACTGTAAAAGAACATTGTCTAAACTCTATCCCACTAGAGCATGCCTGGCATGCTGTTCCAAAATTGAAGGACAACAGAAACAGTCACAAGGTAACTGGTTAGATTTTTCAGACATAGACCCTAAATTGACTCAGATGAACAATTTCAAGTAAATAAATAACAAAATGCAAATTTAAAGAGATCAGAGAGCTATCTTAATGTTTAATAAAAAATGCTTATGCCTGCATAAAGAGAATAATGTGACTGAAATCAATGGAAAAATAGACAATAGAAATAGATACAAATGATGCAGATCTTGGATTTAGCAAAGACTTTAAATAGGTATTAGTATTTTCAAGAAAACTAAGAAAAAGATTAATAAAATAGATAAAAATAAGAATTTCAACAGAGCAAATATTTAATAGTTGCATATTAAAAATAGTGATATATGAGATTGTTTTCTTTAGAATAAGTCCATGCTTTCCTATACTAGACTGAAAAAGTGGAAGCTTAACACTTTTATCTATTTATGCACTCAGTTGAGGCCATTGTTGCAAAGTTAAGGCTCAGTCTACCTCTGCTACAGGAAAGGGGTCTCGGTCCGGATTCCAAGGTTCTTGGATTTTGTGAAAGAAAGAATTCAGGGCGAGTCCGCAGTGCAAAGTAAAAGCAAGTTTATTTAAAAAGTAAAGTGGTGAAAGGACAGCTACTCCATAGACAGAGTAGGACGTTCCTGAAAGCAAGAGGGGGAATGTGTCCACCCTACGTACAATGCTCAGATATATAGGTAGATGTGCTCTGCTACAACAGTTTGCGATAAATGATTGATTTTCCCAATTACCGTATTTTGCAAGATATTTTTGTCTTTAAAGCAAAATTAGGAATCGCTTTGTTCTCCAGATACTGGAATATCTAGACACTCCCGAGTCTGGGTCTTTTTAGTAAACATTATTAATTTGTTCCCTTAACCATAAACCTCTAGAGGCTAGGAATGCCTAACTTCCTGAGTCTCAACCTCATGTTTCTAGCCCTCACTCAAAATGGAGTCGCTCTGGTTCGAACGGCTCTGACACCTCTAGTTCTCACATATTCTTGGAACATAATCCTGGGACTCTGACCAAGGGTATTCACAAGGCCCAGCCCCTGCTGGGTCCTGCACTCTCATTGCCATCTACTCAACAGTATGGGACTGAGGAACATTCTGCTCTAGTTGTAGATGTTTTCAACATAGCTCTTTAATTTCCCATTCTACACAGCTTTAGAATTTGGCAAATGTGTTGAAACACTGGCTGTGTGTCGGAGGACTGTAAAGTCCCCACTTTCATCTTTCCAGCTTTAGAGAACTGTAAAAGTCTCACTTGTTTGCCATTCCCAGCCTTTCTCCCAGAATAGATCTTGGATCCCTGGCCTGGTGCCCACACCAAGAATCTGCACATCTTTTTAGGAAAAAAGGCGGCTACAAATGATAAACTCATATTTCATCATTTGTCCTCTCTTTGAAATCTCAGTCCTTCTAGTTCTTATTGTTTCAGCAGCTCTTTGATGCCTTTAAGCAAACTGTTTATTTTATGTAGGTTTTGAGTTGATCTCAACAGGAGCATTTGTCTGCCTCAAGCTACTCCTTCCTGCTTCATTAGACTAATAATGTCAAGCATTGGCAAGAACATGAAGCAACTGTGACTTTCATGCATTGGGACTGAGTGTGAATTGGTACAACCATTTTGGAAATTGGCAATAATACACGTGTCCCATTGTGACATAGTAATTTTCCACTAAGGACTATACTAACCCACAAAAATGCGTCTATATGTTCACCAAAGGACATGCACAAGTGCCCCAAACTGAAAACAACTTAAATGCCCATCACAGCAGAATGGATATATAAACTGTATTATATTTGTTCCAAAAGGAGAAAAAACTACAACCACTGTGATGGTTTCTGTGTGTCAATTTGACAGGACCCCAGGGTATCCACCCATATTAAGCATCATTCTGAGGTGTATCTGGGAGGATGTTTCTGAATGAGATTTACATTTGAATTGGTGGACTTGGTAAAGTAAATTTCCCTCCCCAATGTAGATAGGCATCATCCCATCCACTGAGGGCCAGGATAGAACAGAAGGTAGGAAAAGGAGGACTCTATGGCTTTTGCTTCCTGCTGGCCTGCCTGAGCTGGGACGTTGGTCTTCTACGCTTGGACTGGAATTACACTCTCGTGTTTCCTGGGTCTCCAGCTTGCAGATGTGACTTCTCAACCTCCATAATCACACAAGCCAATTTCTCATAATAAATCTCTTCATACACACACACACACACACACACACACACACACACACACACACACTGGTTCTGTTTCTCTGGAGAACCCTAATACAACCACATACAACATGATAAATCTTACAATGTTTAGCAAAAAGCTATACATAAAATAACACTTTAAATTTGAAAAAAAAAACGTAAACAGCAAAACATCACATTCTTAAAGAATTATTATTGCTGAAAATACACTTAACAATGTATAGAATATTGCTAGGCCGTGGAAATTTTATTCCCTATAAATTTAACTCCTAATAATTGTATGTACTTTCAGTGAAAATCCATAAACTGAATTTAAAAAAATGAAAGATGAAAACAAAAATATACTTGTCTTGAGATAAACTTAGTAGTCAGCATCAAGACACTCTGTTATCACCACCATAAGTTGCTTTTTATTTCTCTAAACTAAGAAAGCTGCCAATGTGTTCAACATTCCACAGCTTTTATCTCCTCTGCTCAAATGCAGAGCTGTATATTTTTGTTTCTTTGGCCTGATATATGTCTCTCAATTTTGTCACTTATGTTTGAAAGTGTCAAATCCTAATTTGGACTGCTTATCTTAAATCTGATAATTGTGGAGTTTAAGGAATGTAGTGACTATATCACATGCCTTCTCTCAATGTTTTGACAATAACGAGTATCTTTTCCAATGATCAAATGCTCCTGATTTTATTCTGTGATTAGGCCTCACAGTACTGCAGTTTTTTTCCTGCACAATATTACTTTTACAAAGGGAATATTTTGAAAAAGATCTGAGAAGGCAGAAAGACCTTGACTGAAGTTAAACAATGTCAATGTTTACCCATTGAAAGGCCTTCATATAAAGGACTACTAATACTTGAACACGTCTCATAATCAATTATATATGAGGCTGGTTTTTCTCAAAAAGACAAATTCTTCAGTTTAGAAATGTCAGCATGCTTGGTAAAAGCAACTTGTCTGAACCTCACTTGGAACTATTGCCCATGAGAAGTTAAATATTTTTGCAGCCAGACATTGAACTTACTGCTTCACACATCTGGAATATCACTTCTTAGACATGCTGATCATTTTTTCTTAAAAAAAGGAATGTCTCCACATTGGATGATTTTTTTTTTCATGTAGAACTTAAAAAATATCTCTTTATTTCTTATAATTACAAACTGACTAAATGGTTGCAAGAATGGCACAAGCAATTTCTGTATACTCATATAGTCATATTCACCAATTATTTACAACAAACTTATCCCCTTGCTTCATCATGCTCTCTCATGTGCACAGAAACACACACACACCCACACACCCACACACTGCACACATTTTTTTTTTCAAAAATAAATACAGGTCTTTTATTTAAGAGCGAGTTGAAGATATCATGTCCCTTTATGCCTAAATACTTTAGCAATGGTTTCCTAAGAATAAGGAGTACATCAAAGTACAATCATCAAAATTTAACATTGACCTGTATTATGTTCTAATCTACCATTCACAGCTTCTTCAGGCCAAGATCTAAAACACGATATCACATTAATTCGTCTATCCTGTCTCTTCGGTCTCTTTTGATTTAGCACAACCCACCAGCCTTTCTTTGACATTTTTGATCTTGATATTTTAAAAGAGTTAAAGTCAATTAATTTGTAAAATATCCTTTAATTAAGATGTATTCAATGTTCCTTCATGATGAATTTCAGGTTATGCATCAAAAACGCAGAAATGCCATAGCAGTGATACTGTGTTTTCAGTGTATCACAGCAGGAGGAACATAATGCTGGGCTGTCCCTGATACTAAGTTTGATCTTTTCTTCATGATATCTACTAGGTTTTTTTCAAATATTACGCACAAGTTGTACCATCTGTTGAAGATTTTTTGACTTCATCATCCCTTCTATATTGACAAGTTGGCATTCTTCTATAGGAAAGAGCTTTCACTTCCCTCCCATTAATTCATTCATTCATTATTTAATTACTCTCATAGGGACTCATGGGTTCATAGCTTAAGCAATGAGTTATAATCCATTATTACCATTGTCTATTTTCATGCTCAAATTATCCAGGATTTGGCAGCCTGTACAAGTGTGCCCCTGTGTGTACCTCGATGTATGTGTGCTTACATATTCTCATCATTCTTTGAGAGTTTTCTTAATTCTGGGTAAAAAATAAGTTTCAAGCTCACTTGCCTTAGAACCAAAATATGTCTTTTTTGAAGGAACTCAGATTTCTTTGAGTGGAGAGTAGTATTTTCTGTTATCAGAGCAGTATTTTCTAGCATGATTTCTTTTAGGTACTCGAAGCAGAGTTGGAAAAATGAATTAATACATCTATGCCTCTATGTTTTTATGTGTATTTATATTTACATCTATAGTTGTAAAAAGCATGAGTTGATATTGATACCTCCAATTTCAATCCAGTGTCACAAGGTATGTTCTAGACTTCTATTCTTCAATATTGATAACTCTAACACCCTATATAGAGTGCATTTGCTTTTTCCTTCTTCATTTTTCTCTCATTCTGTCTCTCCTCCTTTCCTCCATTGTTTTCAAATGTACTTTATCCTTTAAAAGATGTTAGTTATAATATTGTAAAAGTCTCAAAATATTAAATCAGTGTTAAGGATGACCAATAAAAGTTAATGGTCTAAATACATGTTTTTTTCCACAAAATTAGTGACCCCAATTTTAAATAGTGCATTTGGCCTATACATATAAATTTGCATTACTCATTATGTTGTAGATTTCTTTGAAATTTGTATAAAGCAAATATGTTTTTATTTTTCATAAGATTATGATTATATGTGGTAAAAAATACTGTAATTCATTTGTGTTTCAGTTAAGAGATAGGGGCATAATGGGTATCTTTTGATTTTGTCAAAGTATGATGGAGAAGGAACTCTTTTACTGAAATTCTCAACCTGTATTTGTTAAATGTGTATGACAGTACCACTGTGAATTTGCATCCGTTGGAAATGACAAGGATGATCTAGATTATTTTTCATGAGTATTACCTTCCATTGCCTTTTGGAATAATAGACCAATATCATAGTCCCAATATCCATTCCCAACCACCTTTTGAAAATGTAATGCACAAATAATGGACTAAGTGCTGATACAAATATTTAAAAGTATCAAATGGAAAACCGCCAATAAACAAATGTGAGGTGTATTGTTCTACATTTGGGAGAAGAATGTGTCTGTAAAGAGATGAGGAGGTACTAACCCAACAACCGCTTAAATAATAAACGAACTCTTAAATAAGAAAAACAATAAAAACAAAGAAAAGTCACTTTTGTTTTTTGTGAGGTTCTGCCTTTCAAATAACACTTGACTTGGAAATAATTATTCCTTACCCACAAGCTGAAAAGAACAGAATGACTTTCCAGACCTACACTTCAGAACAGAATGGAGAAATGTCATGAGGAATATTGGGTATAAGACCAGAATGTCATTGTAGCAGTTGGATTTATAGTCAGCAAATCCAACACGTGTTTGAGCATCACAGTCACAGTGCCTGGTGCCACTCAGATATGAGCAAAGGTGATTCAAGGTTTAGAAAGCCTGTGGTCCAGGTGTGGCCTGACCGGAGAGAGAATCACCATCCGGAGAGGGAGATGAAAGAAAGATGCAGGAATCAGCACAGCACCAGAAACTGATGTCTCTGAGAGATTGACACAGCCATTGCAGCCCACCTGGGCACAAATTCCACATGATAGAATGAGAAGCATATCTATTGTTTCTGTGGCTGGACTGGACTTGTTTTGGGTTTGCTCTTTTTTTGTTATCAATTACATGGAGAATACTGCTGTGTATGCCATACACTGCTGTTGTAGAAATGTGCAAATGTCAACAGGTGACGGGGAGAGACATGAGAGAGAGAGAACAGCAGAACAGCTGCAGCTGCAGGAAGGCCAGCCACCTGGGGTGTTAGGAAGCCACACCTGAGACCTCTGGCAAGGGGGACGCCTAAGCTCAGAGCAGAATGCTGCCCACTGGACAGATCCTGAGGATAATGCAGAGACATGTGAGGGCTGGTGACTACCTCCACGCCTGGAACCTCACTCCTGCCATCAGATGCGCTGCTAGGGGCAGCCTCTTTATCTCCTCAACAAGCTCTTGCACTGGGAGAAATTAATTCTCATTTTACAAATTAAGAAATTGGAGTTACCATAGCCCCGCCATCCGATCCCAGGTCTGCTGGGCTTTCCACTGAACTGTGGAACTGAGTTAGAACTGTTTATCATTCCTTTGGGGATGGAGGGAATTGAATGAGATTATACCTGGTAAGCAGCTTCTGGCAGAGACTGTTTTATATTATTCATTCTCACACAAACACAAGGTCTCTATGTGTCTAAAGGAAGCATTATTAAAATAATCGCTGACTTATTTACTGCCCCTTCTGTGACATGCATTAACTTAACGGCTCTACATATAGTAATACATTTAATCTTCACAAAAACCCTAAAAGGCAGGTGTATCATCATCTCCATTCTACAAGTGAGAGAATTAAGACAGGGGTTAAGTAACTTGTCCAAGATTACTCAATACATTGGCTTGCGAGGGCTGCCATAACAACTCACCACAAACTCAGTGGCTTAAACCACAGAAATTTATGGCCTAATTGTTTTGGAATCTGGAAGTGTGAGATCAAGATGTCAGCAAGGCTGGTTCCCTCTGGGGGGTAGAAGGAAAGAATCTGTTCCAGGCCTTTCTCCTTAGCTAGTGGATGGCCATCTTCTCCCTGTGTCTCTTTACATTGTCTTCCCTCTATTCGTCTCTGTTCAAGTTTCCTCTTCTAAGTAGACACATCATAATGGATTCAGAGCTGCTTTGGACTGAATTATGTCCCCCCATTGAGGAAAGGCCATGTGAGGACACAGTGTAGGCTAGGAAGAGGGCCCTCACTAGAACCCAAATATGCTGGTGCCATGATCTCTGACCTGCAGCTTCCAGAACCGTGAGAAAATTAACTTCTGCTGTTTAAACCACGCAGTCTATGGTATTGTGTTACGGCAGCTTGAACTGACCAAGACAAGGGCTTCCTCCTAATTATGTTGTTAAAAGAAAAACTTCAGGCTAGGTGCAGTGGCTCATGCCTGTAATCCTGGTACTTTGGGAGGCTGAGGTGGGTGGATCATGTGGTCAGGAGTTCAACATCAGCCTGGCCAAGCTGGTGAAACCCTGTCTCTACTAAAAATACAAAAATTAGCTGGGTGTCATGGCAGACATCTGTAATCCCAGCTACTCAGGAGGCTGAAGCAGGAGAATCACTTGAAATGGGGGTGAGGGTGGGGGTAGAGGTTGAAATGAGCCAAGATCATGCCATTCCAGCTTGGGCAACAGAGTGAGACTATATCTCAACAACAACAGCAAACTTCAGCCGAATTAAATTTAAAGGAGTTTAATTGAGCAATGAACAGTTTGTGAATCAGGCAGCCTCCAGAATCATGGCAGATTCAGAGAGACTCCAGGGATGCTGTGTGGTCAGAACAAATTTATAAACAAAAATAGGGATGTGACGTGCAGAAATCAGAAGTGAGGTACAGAAACAGCTGGATTGGTTACAGGTTGGTGTTTGTCTTATTTGAACATAGTTTGAACAATTAGCAGTCTATGAGAGGTTAAAGTAAGGCTGCTAGATTGGCCAAAATTCAGCTATTGTTACAGGCTCATGCTTCTAAGTTAGGTTTTCAGTCTTGGCAGTTCATCCACAGGGACTCAAATATGGAAGCATAGAGTCCTTCTCAGGCTATATTTAGTTTGTTTTAACAATATCTACAATGATACCTTTTCCAAATAAGATCATATTCTGCAGTATTGGGAGATGACTTCAACATATGAATGTTGAGGGGATATAAGGTAGCCCATAAGCTCAGCTTATAAATTACAGTGTCAAGATTGAAACCCAGGGTTGTCTGGCTGGAAAGCCCTTACTCTAAACCACTCTGTTATATTGCCCACTACATAAAATAACCTCCTAATTCAACAACTATTTATTCAGCACTTGCTGTGCACCTCCCTTTCCTCTGTCTCTGTAGTTCTCGTCTTTCCTAGAGAGGTTTTTCTCTATACATGTTCATCACTTCTGATAAAGTAAGGCCTTTTTTTCTGATCAGTGACATCATTTTACTTGTTTTCACTTAAGCAGTTGTTCACTGAAAATGTACCATGTTACCATCAGAAAAGATGATTAAGTTATCACTTCACTTTCAAACAAATACCGGCTCACGTGGAAGGATACCTGCTTGTTTACTTTCTGACTGGAGACCTCTGAATATGCGAGTCCCTCACCATTGCATTCTTGGTGCCTAGCACACAGTTAAAACTTAATACATGTTTGCTGAATGTTGCTATTTTAAGTGAATTTGTCAGTGGAGATGTGTCATTGCCTGTGGTCCAAAATTTATTTAATTGGTTTAAATAAGCCTCATCAGGCAAACCTACAAATACCTTCCAATTAGGATTAACAGATACCTTATTCTTTCTAGTGAAACTGTCTCTGGACAAATTTAATAACCTTTCTCTTTTCATAAATGCATACATGTCACAAAGATAATGGGAGTTAAAATAGCCCATGGGAAATACCTGCCTTTATAAGCTATAACTCAAGGAATGGCAGTATAGAGCTTGACTGCAAAATAACATACATTTTTGTGACAAATTAAGTGCTCTACTGTGAACTAATGGACACATAATTTAATGAGGTTTATATAAATGAAGGTGATGCATAACTGACTTGAAATTAACTTAAAATGACACAGAAGTCATGTTTTCCCACAAATCTTATCACAACCACACCCAAATTGCCCTCCTTCCTGCTTGCAATCTTATTTTTTTTTCACTTTGTTTTCTACAACACAGAACTGACTTTGTCGTTCTCCTACTTCAAAGTGTTGGCACCCAGTGCTTACAGAACAAAGAACAAACTGTTTTGTTTTTCTCTCCACCTTATCTTTTATCATTTATCTAACTCACTCCCAAAACCTGGTGTCCTCATCCCACTGTTCTGATAAAGCCCATAGGAGACTTCCATGCCCTCTGCTGCTAGGACCCCTTTGTACACTGGGCCAATGACCAGAATAAGTGACATCTGCTCTCCTTTTCCAGCCCGCCCCTATTAAAACCATCAAGGCCCAATTGAGAAATCACATTCTCTAGGAAGCCTACTTTGAACTTCTTCTTCTATCCTAAGGAGAAATAACCACTCTTTCTTCCACTTTTGTCTGAAATGTTGTCCATCTCTAACTCTTTTCCATTATTTCTCCACTACAACATGAACAACTTGAGGACAGGTGCCATGCTTTATCTCCATTTCCAGTATCCTGTTAGACGTGGGCAAGAAACTTCCACATAGTAGGTGCTTAGCAAATATATTAAAAGGAGACAGGAAGGAAAGAAGAAGGGAAATCAAGAAGGAAGGTAGAAAGAATGGATACTTTAAGACATTTCAAAATAAAAGAAATCACAGTCACCCAACCCAGTGCAACCATCTACAGGATGGGAAGGAGAGCAGGGACTCCCTGCTTTTTCTTCTCCAGATATAGGGAGAAACAGAAATATTTTTTAAAAACAAATTTTGACTAGTTTTGAATGAATATCTACCTAAGTACAAGTATCCAAGTTTGAAAACAGGAAGATGGGGGCTGGGCATGGTGGCTTACACCTGTAACCCCAGCACTTTGGGAAGCTGAGGCAGGCAGATCACTTGAGGCCAGGAGTTTGAGATCAGCCCATCCAACATGGTGAAACCCCAGATCTACTAAAACTGCAAAAATTAGCTGGGCATGGTGTAGTGTGCTTATAGTCCCAGGTACTTGAGGTTGATGCATAAGAATCGCTTTAACCCAGGAGCTGGAGGTTGCAGTGAGCTGAGATTGCACCACTAAACTCCAATCTGAGTGACAGAGTGAGACTCTATCTCAATAAATGAACATTAAAAAATAGGGAGATCGATTTGCTGAGACCTAGAAATTATTTCAGCTTCTTCATAATATACTTAGTAACCATGCATAACCAAGGTTAAACATTTAGGTAAATAATGAAAATTCCTTCTCTCCCCAAATGTGTCCCAAACTCCAGATGTTTAGCATAGAGATAGACAAAACATGCAGATGACTAAATTTGTTCATTGTCCATTGATGTGTTTTGACACAATGGGTGAAGTTATGAGTCTGGAGTTGTATGTAAAAGCCCCCGTACTTATTTATTCTATAGTTTATATAGTAAGATGGTTGCCAGGAAGGGAAGAGTCAACAGAGTTAAACAGAAGGAAATATAAAGATGATTTCCTTTGAATAGAGGATATGGGATGTCACTTCTGATTGCTAGCATGAGAATTTTTCCATTTTCCCCGAGGAGAGATTAATAACAAAAGAAGAACTTTTCAATTCAAAGATACACCTAGTCTTCCAATATGCTGGCTCAAGACTATGCCAGGAAGACCTCTTTAAATGGCTTGGAGTTGTATAGTTTTCAGGGATTGGTTATATAACTATTCTAAAAACAGTCTGAATTAAGAGTCTAGAGTACTCCATGGTAAATTTTATTTTTCGAAGTTGGCTACCTCTCATCCCCTACACTTTTCTTAAAATATGACTCTGACACTTTTGTCAAAAAGATTGGGGGCTGTGTTCCCTCTCCTTGAACAAGAGTGACCTTGTAATTATTGCAGAGGTATGACTCTATGTGATTCTCAAGTCTAGATCAGATACGATAATATGGCTTAGGTCTGGTTTTCTTGGGTCTCTTGCTCTTGACACCCGCCCACCATTGCATAAAGAAAGCCAAATAATTCATGGGCAGGTGTATATGGGGAATATCTGAGGCCCCACTCAGGCAGCCCAAAATCCTGACCAAATTTTCAGACAACAGCCTGAAGAAATATACTTGCATAACTTGAGTGGCTGCAGTTGATACTGCATGAGATCACTTGTCCCTACCAAGCCTTGCCCAATTTGCTGATACGTAAACAAATAAAGGATTGTTGCTATTTTGGAGTTGTTTGCTATACAGCAACTAATAACTGGAAAGATTCATAAAGGGAAACAGCATGCATTTTGACTTCCAGCTTTGTACTATCTGAAAATACATTTTTAAACTTAAGTTGTGTGGTAGGCAGAATTATGGTCCCCCTCAAAGATGTCCACGTCCCAATTATTAGAACCTGTGAATATGTTAGCTTACTTGGCAAAAAGGAAGGAACTGTGATCAAGTGAAGGAGCTTGAGATGGGGATATTATCCGAGTTGATCCAGGTTGAACCAAAGTAATTGAAGGGGTTCTTGTAATCAAAGAAGGGAGGCAAGAAGGTTGAGTCAGAGAGATTTGAGGATGCTGTGCTGCTGGCATTGGAGATAGAAGACAGAGCTATGAACCAAGGAATACAGGTAGTTCCTAAAAGCTAGAATGGGCAAGGAAACACATTTTCTTCTAGAACTTCCAGAAAAGAAATACAGCTCTTGATTGTGTTCCACCGAGATGGGCTTCAGACTTCTGGCTTTCAGAGATACAACATAATACATTTGTGTTGTTTTAAGCCATTAATTTTGTGGCAATTTGTTATGGCAATAATAAGAAACTATTACAAATACTTATATTTCTGCAGCTTAATTAGTAGCTCATCCCCACCCCTCCTTAAATTGATCCTGGGACCATAACTAGCCCTTATGCAAAACCTCAGCATAGTTGTGAATTAGAAAGGGCTTGAGGGACTAGAGTGTTCCGCCCTTGGGGGTTAGTGTAGGAGTGAGACCCAGAAAGGAATAATGGGTTTTTCAGAGTCCTGAGAAGGTTCAAGTCTCAGCAGGAAGTGTGTAACTCCAAGACCAGTGCCTGGCTTCAATATGCCTCTATGCTGGCTTTCGGAGACTCGAGGATCTCTTTCTCAGTTGTCCAGTGTTTTTCTACTGATTCTGGTGGAACAATAGATTAACTCCAGTCTAGAGTTCTATTCTAGTTGCCTCTCCCCTAGGGATATCAGTGTTCCTTTTCTCTTCATTAAAATTGTAATTCATTATCTCATTTGTGTTTCCAGTGACTCACAGACTGTCTTGCTGACTGCAGAGTAATTTGTTATTCTTTCAAGGTAATATGCATAAAAAAGCCACCTTCAACTCTTAAGGAAACACTTCAAGTACTGTGATTTTCCTATAGAAAAAATAATCTTGGTTAAGGCAGCCTCTCCAAGCTCCTTCTCAAGTCCTACCTTCCAGACAGCTGCTGAATTACCTAAACCATTAGTGAGAATGTAAATTTGTTCAGCAGTTTTGGAGCTCAATTTGACATTAGCCATCAAAAGTTTAAATGCACACATCATTTCACCCAGCCACTTTGCCTTCAGTTAAATATGTCTGCACAAAGAGACATGTAAAAGAATGCTATTTGTGAGATGGCATACCCCTACTCTGGAATACTTTAAAACCATTAAGAAAAGATAAACTAGACTTCTTTTATGCTGAAATGGAAACTTGTTCAACATGTATTGAACATGTGAACATTTCTTACTAGTGAATACATGTGACTGAATACTTCAATACATGAGGGGGGGTATTCAATATATGAGGGGGGGAAAGGTAAGTAAGCTATTAATCAGTTTATATCGTGATGTACTTTGTATTTGAAAAAGCCACATTTTTATATCCATATATGCCTTTATATAGGGGTGGCCTTTATACAGAGAAAATTCATATTTAACTCAGAGTCCACTTACTCATTTATTAATTGAAACTATAAGCTGACTCCTCTGAGCTAGGCTGAGTATATATGATATTAAGTAAAATAGATATGGTACAAGTCTTCAAGAAGCTCACAGTGTACTGAGAGATATATAAGATAATCTTTTAAAAATAGAATACAGTTAAAAATATTGATAAAACTTGTGAAAAATGCATAATGCTGTGATGTAGAATGAGAAGTGGCTTCTATATACAGGAGGATGTGAGAATACTTCCAGAAGAGATGCTGTTTCAACTGAGACTTGAGGAATGTAACTCTTGATTCAATAGATATACAGGATAATTTGGCTCTTTCTTTTCATTCACTGGCAAGAAACATGAGAGCTAATGGTATTGGCACTGCACAGTTTAAAACACAGGTTTATAAACGCCCATTCTGCAAGTACCAAAGATGAGAAAGTTTGATGTGTTTCACGACCTGAAAAGCTACAGGTAGAAAGAAAACAAAAAAAGAAGGGAATGGGGAGGGGAGCGGTGAGTAAGTTTGGAGGGGGAGCTGAGTACACTGAGCAGCAGTTCCCAAACCTTTTGGTCTCACTATTTTCTGACTCTTTTGAAAATTATTGAGGATCCCAAAGAGTTTTGTTTATATGAGTCATATTTATTGATACGTATGATATTGGCCATTAAATGGTGAATTAAACAAAAATAGGTATTTATTTCTTCATCTTAAAATAATAAGAAACCCATTACATGTCTCAGTAAATTGAATTGTGATTTCTCCAAAATCTCCTAATCCTGAACATGTCTTAATCTCCAGAACCTTTAAAAGTGACCTTTTTATTTGGAGAAGAGTCTTTGCAGATATGACAAAGTTAAGGGTCTCAAGATAAAATTATCCTGTATTAGGGTAAACCCTAAATCTAATGGCAAGTCCTTACAAGAGATGACAAGAGGAAACAGACACAAAGAAATTCAGGGGAGAAAGTCACGTGAAGACAAACGCAGTTGTTGATGTGATGTTGAAGTGATGTGTCTATGAGCCAAGGAACACTGAGGATTACTGGAGAGAATCTGGAGAGAGGTGCTAGCCCTCAGAAGGAACCAATATCTACACCTTGGTTTTTGACTTCTGGCCTTTGGAACTGAGAGAAAACAAATTTCTGTTATTTAAACTACTAAGTTTGTGGAATTTATTACAGCAGTTCTGGGAAACTAATACATGTATCAATATAAAAACAATAGTTTTATGAAAAGTAACTATATTTTCTAAAAGACAACAAATGAAAGAGAAGAATGACATTATTCTGTAATTTTGCAAATCCTTTTAGTGTCTGCTTGATAGATGATAGCTACATTCTTATATGAGCTACTGAATTCAAACTTTTAAGATATGTTCTTTTTTTTGGTTGAAATACATGAAGAAAATTCAGCTTTACAAAATTGGAAATTTCAGTAATTATATAGCAGATGTTTATACTGTACATCAAAGTATTTTCTTTGATACTACACCAAAGCTTGACAAGTGTACTCTCTTAAAGGTAGTTGTAAAGTGGAATCTGAGATCATATTAATAAATTTTTCGTATATTTTAACATTAATTACATAGGCTTATCTTGAACATTAAATATGTCTTTTTCCTGATGTGATTTTGAACATCACATGTTGGTCATTTGAAAAATCTTCATTCACTGAATAATGCAGATCATCCAAATGTTGACACATTCCATTGTATATTATCAAAGAAAATTACATCCAGTAAAGCCACCATTTATGTTATGGAGAAAGCATCAGGACGCTGTCAAGCTCACAGTGGTAGATAAAAGTTTTTCAAAATTTGAATGTTTGTTTGGAAGTTTGCATTTAACACAGGCAGCAAATACTGTCAATTGCTTTCCTTGAAGTGACAGATTTATCCAAATCTGAATAAACATAATTTGTCAATCATTCTTTCAAATAAAAATGGTGCTCCTTGAAAAAGGTGGCTAGTTCAACTCACAACTCAAACAATTGCACAAGCATATATGCACAGTACTTTCCACTTCACACAGAATATTAAGAGCTGTGTACTGGAGAGTTTCAATTTTGAAAAATTAACCATTTTTAGTGCCTCATCAAGGATAGTCTCATGTGAATTTTGCTCCCTCTCCTTTTTAAATGCTAACGTATGGCAGAGAAAAATGCTAAGTCACTGGCATAGATTGATGTCACCACCTTGATACATACTAGGATCCAACAGTTTTATTCACTATTGCCTTTGCAGTATCCATGAAAATGTTAACAAGGTAAAAAAAAAAAAAAGGCAAATGATGTTTCACAGTATTATGAAAATAACTTTGACCAAACTGACCGCTGAGTTCAGGGACCATCCCCCCTCCCCCAGGGATCTGCAGAACATTCTTTAAGAATTGCTGATCTAGAGTCTTATAAACGATGAGAAAGAGTTAGATTTTATTTCACTTACAATCAGCTGCTCTTGATGGAATTTTAGCCAAGGAGTAATGTGATTTAATTTAAATTTTTAAAAGATGACAGAAAGATTTCTTAATTGAGGAAGTGTTTCATGGTACCATTTACAGAGAAGTAGCAAAGACTGTAGGAGAAGGCAAAGGAAGGAATATTAACAGTAGCTTGGGCACATTACATTTGTATTGTCTATAAAACATCCAAATGGAAGGGCTCAGTAGGCAATTTTATTTTTATGTCTGGGGTTCAGAAGTGAGGTCTAGGCTGGGTTTGTATGCTTAGGAGTCATTTATATATGGATAAAATTCAAAATTAAGATGATTGATGATATTACATAGGAAGAGAGTATAGAGAAAACAATAAAAAGAGAAACCTGAATTAAACCCTGAGCAACTTAAACTTTTCAAAATATTTAAAAAATGTTTAACCTGGGAGCAGTTTGGAGGACACTGAGATACGAGGAGAAAGAAGAACTTGTCGTCACCCTTTGTAATTTGTGCATTTCTCCCCTCATTCCCTCGGCAGCCACTAATCTGCAAGTACATAATTTCATTTAAAAATAGAAATAATAACAAAAAACAAACCCCACAAAGAAATTAATCTAATCAAACATCCTTTTGCAGACATTTTGCAGTAAGACAAGGCTCTGAGGTACGCACTAGCTTTCATAGAGTGATGTAGCTTTTTAGGGAAAAAGGATCATTAGAACCCAATTTTCCTCACTTCCACTTTGGGGACCTTCTCACTACACCAAGCTGCCTCTACTCTTTTATCTACTGTTCTGATCTTGTTCCTTTCTTACTTGCCTCTTCTTAGACTGTATCTCTTTTGAAAGTATTTGAGGAAGAATTTCTTCTCTGTAGGTTGGAGTCACAACTTGATATGTTAACACACAAAGCCTTCAGTTCTGACAGCTACTGGAGGCTGCCTCGGAATAGGTTTATTAGCCTTGAGAAAATACACCAACGATAGTTTAATCTTCTCTTCCATCAAGAATTCCCCATTGCATTTCACCTTCTTTGTCATGAAACAATTTAATAAACTTTATGTAAACCTGAAATTTTCGAACCTGCCAGTCTTTGAGCAAAACACTGTTTTTCAATAAGGGAAGCACTGAGAAGTAGGGCAAGATACTGAATTTATACATTATTGCAATTACATTAATTCACAAATTGTCCTATGTTGGGTTACCCTAGAAGTAGAGTCTGAATCAAAGATTTGAATTTGAGTAGTTTATTAGAGGAGATTCCAGAAAGCACTGGGACAGGAATACAGTGAAACTGGGAAGAAACAAATGTTAATAAACTATTTATTATCAAGCAAGTTACCTCTAGGGCAATTGAGGCCCAGTCTTGCTGGGGAACTCTAGAAAACACTGTGAATTGCCACCATAGAGATTTCACATCTGAAGAGTGAGAAGGCTGGTATATTTATTTATCCTTTATCCCATCAATCTTTAGCTGAGTGCTTTTCCAGGGGTCATGAACCTCCTGGAACTTTCTACCTCCCCTCTGCATAAGTGAGGGCCACCAGAAAGCCTTCAGGTGATGAGTCATAGGTGCCTGCAGTAGGACACTTTAGGCATGTGCTGGGAGTGTCCTATGTAGGGAGGAGGAGATGTATACAACAGCACAGCCAGTGTCTGATGAATGAACCGTGTATTATTTGGAAAGAGAATCTCAACTTTTAAAGAATCACAGGCTTTGCAATTCTTCCTGTAATTTCACTAATAATGCTGTAATCAAGCTGTAGTGACAACCTGTAGGCCCTCGGAGAACAAGATCCATATCTCATTCATTCTTGGGCCCTTGGAAGGCCTGATCATAACAAGTGCTCAACAAATGTCCAATAGTAACTTTGTAATCAATGGATGAAATAATTTGCTGTAAACTACATTCAGATTAACTGTGGGAGTGTGTGTTACAGTTTTGAGGAGTACATAGCTCTGGAATCAGACTGCTTAGATTGTAACCTGGCTATATCCCTTAGCCACATGGCTTTGGGCAGGTTTCTTAACCTCTTTGAGTCTTGATTCTTTCATCTGATCCATGGGCAGTATCATAGTTGGTAAGCAATTGTGTTGCTATAAGGATTAAATGAGACAATTTGTGGGGAACAACCATCATAAAGCCTGGCATCTGTTAAATATGAAAAACTTGCTAGCTGTTAATATCATTGATCACTTGAGGAATATCGATTAAAACTGCCCAGCATCTCAGGAAATAATATTATAGTTGATGAAATCAAACTTCACACATATGTGTGGCTAAATAACATAGTTGTGATCCTATCTGAGGCAGACTTGTCAAAACTAATTATTTTCCAGTAAGAGGGAGACATAACTTTATCCCAGTCTTCTCACTCTTGAATACTGTGTTTTCCAATGTTTAACTTATTTGGGGAAGTAGCCCTGTGTTTAAAGTGAAAAAGATATATCAACATAAACCCTTTTAGTAAGACAGTTTAAGATAAGATTTCAAATACTATTTTCCAACTTTATAGATAATAGATTTTGTTATGTATCAAAATGTTAATTGTGCTATCTCAAATTTTATTTGTGTAGTTAATATTTCTGAACAGTTCATTTACCTTATAAGTCAAGGTTAGATTTATATTTTTTCTTTAAACTGTTAGTTAAATTCCTGCTCAGTAAAAGCAACATACCGGGTACTTGAGGTCACTTGAGCCATTTGCTGCCTTC
The DNA here is from genome assembly GCA_963574635.1 of Cheracebus regulus. Lineage (NCBI taxonomy): Eukaryota > Metazoa > Chordata > Mammalia > Primates > Pitheciidae > Cheracebus > Cheracebus regulus. Next base: position 129,272 of record CAUYQU010046863.1, read on the forward strand.
AAGTACAACAATGCTGAATATATCTTAGATAGAAGAAAATGTACTCTAGAAAAAAAGTTGATAGTCATTCTCAAGAATACATTGCCATGAGAAATGATTTTTAGTACATGTCACACTTTAGCATCCTTCCTCTTCTATCACCAATGGAAATGAAAACCCAGCAACTTTTATAAATATAACTAGAAATTATCTTTGATTATCTTTATTTTATATGGGCTAGATGGTCTGTGGCCTTTTTATCTTTTGAGAAAAGCAGCTAAAGATTGTTAAAAAATCACTGAACTAGGACAAGCAAATATATAAAGTCTGATCTTAGCTTTGCTTCCAAGCCTTTGATTCAGTGATATCACAAGCACTGTTGATAATACTTTCATTCAGTGATATAACCCTGTGGATCAGAGTTTAGATGCACCTGAAAAAAATATAGGCAAACTCTGCTGATATAGGGTTAGAAACACAACCACCAATTTATTATTATGGAGACAGGGATCTGGATTGTTAGATTAATCTAGAGTAGGCAGGAAAGATCTAAGTAACATTCTTCTGTATAGAGTTTAAGATGTGAGATGTTCATGCAAGCCAAGTTGGGCATCATTCTAGTGAACGAATACACATGTGGTTGGGAAAATCCCATCTTCGTAAGGTGGTCCAGTAGCAGAAGAAATGAAGTCTAGGGCTCCAGCTGGGTGGCCGAAACTCAAGGGAGAAGACAGAGATAAAACAGCAAGAGACACGGACTGTAGAGTACAGACACAAGGTTCAATGCATCAACCAAAGACAGAATGTTGGCAAAGTGGGGAGACTTAGTAATGGGGGATTGTAAAATACCCACTTTTGTCAGACTCCAGAAGCAAAATTGGCTTAGGAACCAGGACTGTTCTCATACTGGGGAGGGATGAGGGAAAGAGGGTATGTATTATCTATTGCTGTATAACAACTTACCACAAAACTTAGCAGCTTAAAACAATGTAAATTTATTATTTCATAGCTTCAGTGGGCCAGACATATAGGCAACAGGGTCCTCTGGCTTACAACTTCTCATGGAACTACAGTCAAAATATTGCTTAGGGCTAGGGTCTCATCTGAGTGCTCAGATGGAGAAGGAACAAGCTCTTCCAGTTGTAGGAAGAATTCAGTTCCTTGAAGGCTGTTGGATCGAGGCTCTCACTTACTTGCTGGCTGTTAACAAGGGTCCACCCTCAATTTCTTTTCATATGGGCCTGCCCATAAAGCAGTGAAGAACGTGGCAGCTTTCTTCCTCAAAGCCAACAATGAACAGTGTCTGCTAGGAAGATGCAAATCAGAATCTTACAACATCTATTATTAAAAGTGAATCTATTACTTTTACTGAATTCTGTCTGTTAAAAGCAATCACCCAGCCCACACTCAAGGGTAGAAGGAATTACACAGGTTATCAGTATCAGAAAATGGAGATAGTTAGGGGTCATCTTAGAGTCTGTCCAATATGAGGAGCTAACATTTTATCGAGTAACTACTGTGGCAAGGTACACTGCTCTTAAGTCATGTGAACTCTAGAGGCATGGAGCCAGGGAGGATAATGTAGTAGCTGGAATAAAAATATCCCCTTTCTTCACATCAGTTCCTTCAGCTCTAAGAACACAGGGTATGGATTAAGTTCTTATCCAGTTCTCTGGTTTCATCCCTTTAGGATTTTCTATAAGCTTATTGTTGAAACCTTTCCCAGTTATCCAGATTATTTCTAAATTATAGAACCTGACATTGTACTTGTTATTTTATAGAGTATAATGGGGTTGTAAAGGATGACTATATCCTTAAAAATGTACCTCCAGACACATATCCACAACACTGCTGAAAAATAAGATACAACCTACATGTTTGTATACCAGTAAATATTTCATTAATTATAAAATTTTACCATAAAAGTAAGCCTATTTTAAAAATTATTAAGTAAAAGAATAAAGAAAGGGTGAGAAAGGGGTGGTAAGAGACGAGGTGGGAGACAACTGACATTTATCAAGCACAGTTGTGTCAGGCAGGGTGCTAACAGACATTTGACCTTATAACTGTATTTTGAAATGTGAGCAATTACTTTTTCAAAGACTCTATCATATATTTCATATGTATTTCTTGTTTTTTACAAACTCAACCCCAGTGTGTTTCTTGCATTTTCTCCAAATTTTCAAATATTTTACATCATCCAACTCCCCTCCTCAATCCCTTGAGATGAATGTTGTAGAAAACATATCACATATGCTTTCGATAGCAAATTGAACTTGTTCAGATTTTTGTTCCCCTATGCAGGAGAAAATATTTTCTTCTCCGATCCCCGTGATGACTGTGATTCAAATATGATCATGAAAACCAGCAAGAAATTGACTGGTTTGCTGTGTCCATGCTAATGCTGGTTGGAGGTAAAACTGAATCTCAGGTGTTGGAGATGGTGGTTCTTGTCTTTCATGAATCGGTGAAGGTTCCAATTTGTATTGGAGCAGCCCTTTTCCATTGGGTGAGCCTTCTGGCTGGATTCAATCATAGTTTCCAGCCTGGGCTTGATTCAGTAGCTCAGTATAGACACAGCTTCAGTCCGTGGCTTTTTATTGCTCTAAGACCAGGTTTCAAATAAACAACTGGCTAAATGGTTTCCAGATGCTAAAATAAAACCTATACAGATGCAAATATATTACATTTAATTTCAAGGTTCTTTAAGGTTTTCACTGTACCTAGAGAAGACAGCTATAAAAAATACACACCCTTTAGCAGAACATACTTCATCAATTACTCCATTAACAATAACAATCTGAAAAATAAAGGGTGAAATTGAGTACAATAAAGCAATGGAGAAAATGAATGTAAACAAGAAATGGAATAAGCAATGAATTAATATTGAACCATAGCTACCCAGAGTACTGTTCAAGTCTTTTTTGAAAATATGATGTTTCTGACCACCGATCAATAGGGCCCAGGATTTTGAATCGCTTTTCTCATAATGATGAGGTTTTGGGACATTTGCGACCATGCTCCTCTGCCCTGTCCTTTTTATGACCCACAATACACGTTCCCAAGATGGCTCTATGTGGGATAGTAGTCATAGAATAAGGAACCCTCCTGTCAGCAAGCCCTAAAATATTGGGTTCATTAGCACCAGTCCAGTTGTATTTTGGCACTCCCATGATGCAAGGTGAGAATAGATTAGTCATCCCTAAGGCTACATGGCTCAGTGGACAAGAGGAAAAGTTAGGATGACACAAAACTATTCTCATTATAGCAGGAAATTGACATCCAATCAGAAAATGTTCACCTACTGCATTAAAAAAATATGTAAAGCAACAATCAAATTAGGTGGCAATAGAAGAAACCATCTGAGAAAAAGAACAGCTCAGGAGAGAAATTAAAGGATAAAGTTCACAAAATTTAGATTGACATTTGTTTTATGGAAGTCATAACCTTAAAATAATAGGATCTCAATTATATGTAAAATTTTAAACTATTAATTCATGGCATTTCTCAGGAAGGTAGAAAGAGAAACTATGCTATTGGATTGGACTATAAAGAACAAAGAAAAAACGACATTTAGAACTACTTCAATTTACTTTTATAGGAGAAAGGCAGATCATAAAGAGAAAAATAATCTAGCATGTGAACTAGGAATGCTGAGTAAACTATCCTTTTACAGAAATCCCAGTAAAGTCATGAATTACGATGGAAACCCTTTAGTTCATACCACGTAACATGATGAATGGTCTAAAATAATCATGAAGAGAGAAGCCCACAAGACTTCCTGTGAGGAGAGGGGGATGAGAAGGATCTGATTCCCTTTGAGCTGGAGCACAGAGAATCTCCCAATGATTTTGTCAGTCTGACAGTATGGAGCAAGTCCTTCTCTTCACATGCCTGCAGTTGGAGGAGCTAGGTAAAATGGTGCTGCCACGATGCTTTCATCCCTGTAGGTTTTAAACTCCATGACAATTTTAACTCTCTCTCATTGGGTTTCTATCTCATTGCCTCTGTATCTGGATGCTCTCACCTAGTTTGGCTACAAATTGCAACTTATGATCTGACTTTTTAAATTCAGGAACATCTATTTGGCCCACAGATTCACCCACCTTCTTCAATTCTTCTCATTAAAGTCCAGGGATGAGTGAACTTTGCCCCAGTATCTAATACAGTTTCATGCTGCCCCTGGCCCTAATGTCAACTCCACAATCCTCAATTTGTCTAAAAGTATAGGATGTGTATATTCTAGCAGACCCAATTTGTAATCAGACTGAATCAAATTCTTATGGATATGATATGATTCCCGAGGATTCCACAGGTACATGTTTCGTTGTGTTGTGCATGCATACTTTCTAGCCAGCATCTTGCCTCTCCAGCTTTGTTTGGCATCTCCCCAGACACCAGGAAAGAAGTCAACTGAGAAATTCAAGGGAAGGCCATAAAACATTGTGCAAAAATGTACGGGACAAAGAGTTAGGAGACCTGGGCTGAAAACCTACAGATGCCACCAACTAGCTGTGTGACCTTGGAAAAGATACTTACTCCTCTAGGTCAGGTGCCTCATTTGCTAAACCAGCATGTTAGATTCAGTCACAAAGACCCCTTAAATCTCTGACATCCAACGGCTTTAAGCAGAGAAGACACAGTATTTTGCCGTAGTGGAAGAATATGTGTTCTGCAGCTTCTAGGGGAACAGATAGAAAGTGTTAAGAATTTAGCCAACATTCCAGTGAAAGAATTTTTGCATCTTTGCCCATTGCTGTCTTCTTCTGACCGTGCTCCTATCACAAAGTTATAAGAAAAAAGACATCAATGACTGCATTTTACATCCATGAAAAAGAACCCACCAAGAGGCTTTCCATTCATGCGTTCAGCATCACTACACTGCAAACCAGTGGGATTCTACTGCATTTATTTAAACTTCTGTCATCATCATTGTGAATACAACCAGAAGTCTCCTGTGGGCTTCTAGATGAAATGCTGAATGCAAAAAGTAAACAAAGTAAACCTCTCATTTTCTCTTCTCCTGGCAGCACCACTGGTATTTAATGACATAAGAAATATCTAGAAACTACAGTTAAGAATGAGCATAAAAATGACAATCCATGAAGCAAGAATGAACATATCTAAATTCTGAAATCAGATTCCATTCTCTCAGGGCATCCATCAAGCTGAAGTTGTGTTTTCCTCTATCATTACAAAATTTACTTTAACAGAGGGCTTTTTAAAAATCAAAAATGTAGCTTAGTAAATAGAGTTTACTTCAGGTGAAGTTCGTCTTATGCCCCCATGTTTGCCTCTTCTGTGCCCTTTGGTCCTGAAATGGGCTCTTTCTTCTTTCTTCCTCCTCAGGAACAAAGCATCCCCATGACCTCTTATGCCCCAGGGTAAGAGAAATTAAGAGAAATAACTAAGAAAGATGACAGTCCTAATATTTGAAATACTTTTCATAGCCAATTTCATTTTAGTATATAGAGCTTGTCAGTAAAGTGGGCAGAGAACTGATCAGTTTCAACTGCTGTAATTACCAGTTTGTTACAGTTAGAGGCAGGGGTGTCCAAGGTGTGAGTTGAGTGGACTGGTGTCTCTTAGTTGCAAAGGCAACACACACAAAGTGGGTCAGGTACGACAGGAGGTGGGGCAGGTGTCTTAGGTACAGGACAACAATGCCTATGAAGAAATGAATCAAAGTGGCATCACTCAGAGTTTGAATGAGGATGCCACTGGCATATGAATAAGGAGATCCAGATCACAAAACCAGGTGTCTAACCACTTCTCTAGCACCAATTGACTCTTTGGCTTTAAGAGAAAGACTGCAACTTTCTACATCCATATCCTCACCTGAAAACTCATTCGTTGGCTTATTTTTATAAAAGAAAAGTTTCATTTGATTTTTGTTTTAAAGAATGAGTAGTTGGAATGTTCAGGTAAACAGATGTGCAAGAGAAAAGAAGTGTGGAGACTGAAAAACACTCAACGATTTAAAAACCGCTAAATCTTCCAATATAACCAGATTGCATGAGCTTGAGAATGAGGCAGATGAGAAGGAAACTCTTTGTATACACCAGCTATGAATAATATTTTTCTGTCATACTGGGGCATTGAAACTATTCAGAGAAGGCAGGAGAAACACTATTTTTTTTTTTTAAGTAGAAAAATGTCATTATCAGGGCACAGCTTCTTTTATCACTTAGAGCATGAATAATGCCATATTAATATTGAAATTAATTAGATAAGTCTTCATTGTTTAGATTAGCAGGGACTCCAGCCCCTTTCTCTAGACCTCTGCCCTACCTGTCTTGATAGTCTAAGAATTGTAGGGTATAGATCCGTCCAAAGAGAATAATCATGCCTCAGAACAAAGGACTATGCTCGAAGCGAAAGAATGAGTTCGTATGTTTTCTGCTCTCTCTGCTTCTGTCATTGATGTTGAAAAGTGGCATTGTCTTTTAGAAAATTGACTTCCTCTAAATCCCACGTTTACCTTCTCACTCCTGCAAGGACTATCAAACCATTGTTTGATCTACAATGGTTCTTTAAAGTAAAGAGAATGAAGAGAGAAGAGGTTTCTCTCCAAGTTATGGCTACTCTATCTAGCTTTATGCTTGGACAGAAAACTCTACATCACCATCGGCATGAGCTTTCACATTTTATTTTTTAAAATTTATTAATACAGTTATTTCTTCAGGTCTCCCAGGAAAGTTGTATCAGAACAATTGTGGTTAACTACACAAATTCTCTTGATTTCTGTATTCTGTCTTCTCAGGCTAAAAACTTCTCATTATCCTCATTCCAAGTCCATTCTCATTTCCTGTCACAGAAAAAATGGCACCTCTTTGTAAAGCAAAATCGTGTCGTGTTACACTGTGTTTTAGGTAACAGCCTGGAGCAAATTTTCAAAGCGCATGAGCCACCTGCACAAAGGTGAATGACTGTTAAAATACACATGGGGTTCAGATGGCTGGCTTCCACCCTGACCCTAATGAACAAAACTGAAAATGGGGTTGGGAATCTGCATTTTCAACACATTTCTCAAATGGTTTGTATGCATACCAAACTGTGAGAACTGCTAATCAAGCTGTTGAGAATAAATAGATGGAGAAGACATCAGAAGTGAGGAGACCAATTAGGAAGTTTTATAATCATGTAGGCAAGCAATGATGAGAGTTGTTACTTTACAGTGATTGTGGTAAAGGAGGAGAGGGTGTGCTTGGGAATTATTTCAGATGTGGTTTTCACCCACGTGTAGCATTGAGATTGGAGTCTGGTTGAGCTGGCTTCCGTGTGTATGGCGTCACCAGTTTTAGGAATGGTTCTCAGTGCAGATTTCTCCATCTCCTTTGCTTGCTGACCAAGCACACTGTATCTGCATCAAACGAATTCAGCCAAACTAATTTGCTGAATGCAGACAAATCTGCATCAAACTAATTACAGAATTGGGGGTGGGGTCAGAATTAGTTTTAATCACACTTTCGGTCATGTTTCAGCTACTTTATTTTATTCTCTGCATGAACAAAGCAACTGGGATATACAAAGAAGGCATCAAGATGGTGCAAGTGTGAGGCTGTGAACTGGAATAGCCACCAGTAGCGAGCAGGCCCCAATCCATTGGCAGTCAGAGCAAGCACTGTGAAACTCATTCTGTACCACAGGGAAAGAATGGCCTGACTGCAGCTTTCTGAAAACTCAGAAACATCACTCTGCTGTGTTTTTGAATCTTCAGCCTAAAGACACCATAGTACATACAAGGGATCATCAAGGATGGTGACATGGAAATACAAATACAGCCACGCCTTAGGGCAGGAATCCCCAAAATATTCCCTTGTAAGTAACACCACCTCTCAGGAGACTAACAGGCTTGTCTCAGCAACAAACACAATAAAAGAAATGGCTTACATATCTTTCGGAAATAGGGGCTTGAATAATGTTAACCAGCCTTCTTTACTGCACTATTTTCTGGAGACTCAAATAGAATAATGTGAATGGAGGCTGCAACAGAATGCTTATGAACAAACACCCTGGATCAGGAACACTGAAGTTCAAGTCCTAGTGTGGCCACACACACGATTGTTGATCCTCTGTGTGCTTCAGTTTCCTTGTCTATAAAGAGTAAGTAATAATCATAACTGGCCTCATCGAGTCATAAGAAATATGTAAAATAATGAGGACAAGAGCTTAGGGCAATGCTTGGTAGCTGGTAAGTGCTCAATAAAGCCAGCTTAAAAAACAAAAAACAAACAATAAAACAGAAACAATCAAGAGGGAAAACAGCATTTTGTAAACTTATTTGACCTAGGATGGTTTGGAAAGTAGGAGTAGGAAATATATTTGTATTCATGGAAGAGTATTCTTTAAGACAAAATTTAGAAAATTCTGCACTAGGAGATACTAGTGCAGAAAACACACCACTACTTTAGGGAGAAGGTATCTACAGGAACTTGATATAAAAATATGTGATGCTTATCAAACATCAGCATTCCTTCCAAAGGCCACTGTAGGAAAATATGCCGTGACAAAGCAATCTTTGAATGAATGTGTCAACACTCAATTCTTGGGAATCTCTGGATGTCTGTAATGTAGGTAAGCATGTTGGTTTATATGAAGCAGTACTTTTAAACTCTGTCTATATTTTAGAATCACAGGGGTAAAGGAATGTGAGAAAGGCTTTAAAAAAGAATTTTAGGGTCCCAGCCTCAGAGATTATGATTTCACTGGTCTAATTAGAGCCTAAGTTTAGGAGTTTTGTTTGGTTTTGTCTTAATTTATCAAAAGTATTTCTAATATGCAGCAAGGTTTGAGATGACTGGTTAAAGGTATAGACTATGTTATAAATATATTAAATGACTTCTTTGTCTGATACTCACAGAATATTTAAAGTAGCCATGTTCTCTAAAGAAAAGATTGGCATGTACAGATTAGAGGCTACCCAAATAATTTTTATTTTGTTTTATTTTTTATATATATTTTATTGACTTTTAGGTTTTGGGATACATGTGAAGAACATGCAGGATTGTTGCATAGGTAAATACATGGCAGTGTGATTTGCTGCCTTCCTCCTCATCACCTATATCTGGCATTTCTCCCCATGTTATCCCTCCCCAACTGCCCACCCTCTGCTGTCCCTCCCCTATTTTCCCCCAACAGACCCCAGTGTATGATGCTCCCCTCCCTGTGTCCATGTGTTCTCATTGTTCAACACCCGCCTATGAGTGAGAACATGTGGTGTTTGATTTTCTGTTCTTGTGGCAGTTTGCTGAGAATGATGGTTTCCAGGTTCATCCATGTCCCTACAAAGGACATGAACTCATCATTTTTTATGGCTGCATAGTATTCCATGGTGTATATGTGCCACATTTTTCCCTGTCCAGTCTATCATTGATGGGCACTTGGGTTGTTTCCAAGTCTTAGAAATAACATGAGAATACTTAAGAACACTCAGGAGGTGAGTTTGGAAACGATGCTTCCTAAGTGAGGTCAAAGATGAGGAATGGGAGATAGAGAGGCATGAAAACCTTACTCTGCCTGTACCTCTTTTTTGCAGAAGGCAGCTGAAGGCATCAGTGTTTGTGGTAATGAGCCCTGATAGAAGAGAAATGATGATAAAAATGATAATGATGATGACAATGATGATGGTGGTGGTGGTGAATATAATGAAGAAAGTTAACAATTAGTGAGCCTTTGGCTGGGCATAATTACAGGATTACACACCTGTAATCCCAGCACTTTGGGAGGCCAAGGTGAGCAGATCACGAGATCAAGAGTACGAGACGAGTCTGGCCAACATAGTGAAAACCTGTCTCTACTAAAAATCCAAAAAAATTAGCCAGGCATGGTGGCGGGCACCTGTAATCCCAGCTACTGGGGAGGCTGAGGCAAGGAGAATCGCTTGAACCTTGGAGGTGGAGGTGCAAGACTCCATCTTAAAAAAAACAACAGCAAATAATTAGTGAGCCTTCAATATATAGTGGGAACTGGATTGTTTTCACATTTACTTTTCACAAAAAGGTCTATGAAATAGATGTCAAATTAGACTATCTAATTTCTAGTACATAGTGGTCATTATAACTCTCATCTCCCTTTATAAACGAATTGAGATACTTTGATCTTTAATAGATTTTGAAACCAAGATTATTTAGGATTAAAAAAAATTGACTTTCTTGAGGAATTCAAAGTTAGTCAAGTTATAAAATTTTTTTCCAATCTACAATCCCTTTGCTGAAAGACAGATAAACAGATACACACACACACACACACACACACACACACACACACACACACACACACACAAACAGGGCCCTCTCTTGTGAATTATTGGCATTGTTGTTTATTAATGTCCTTAGGAAGAATCCAAGAGCATGTTTTCAGAAGTCAAGGTATCCTGTTTCTGGTTGTCTGTATTACAGATGTTCTCACAATAAGAGCATCCAGTTACACCAAGTGTGCAAGGCATTGACCTGATATCATGTGGAACCTGGTGGTCAATCAGAACACCTGAAATGGAATTCAAATCCAGATGTAAGGACTGTAGATAGAATAATTCAGCCCTGAAACTCTGTTCCTGAGACAAAGGTTATAGACAGCTTCTGACCTTCAGCCTTATCCCTGAAATTCTGAGAAGTTTAGAAAGAGTCATTTCAGTCTATGTTTAATTGTTAACCTCTTGATATAACTGTTGTAGTTGGTTAAAAAGTCTCAATTATTTTCTTAGAAATGTGCTTATGTAAAGGGAGAAATGCTTGAAAGCCTATTCATTTTGCCTCTGAATAATACAGACCTTCCAGACAAACTAAGAAACGTTTTTTCATTTTTTCACTTACCACTTTTGAATAATATAAAACAAATCTGTGTTTAGCTTCTGCCAAGACAATGCATTGAGGACTTCCATCGTTCCCTGGGAATCATTACATTGTTTTGGTTTGCTTGGGTTCAGAGCCCTTGAAATGGCCCTTGACTTTCAGATTCATTTAAACGGCGGAGTTGGGACTGGTTTCCATCTGCGACCATAAAATTATTGCTTTGAGTTTCTCCAAACTCAGCCCAGGTTTGTTGAAAGTGCATCTAAGAGTTGGCTAGGGTTCACTGAGAGGTTTGCAGATCTGTTTGATTATTTAGCTGTTCAGATCCCACTTTCTAAATTGCTAGGTGAGAACTTCACCTGGTTGGAGATTCACTCATCTGGAGGCACTTGCTTGCTACTCATGCCTAAGTCTAAAGGCTGTGTTAAGAGTTAAGGTATCTGAAAGGAGAATACATGTCTCCAAATCTCAAAATGCCTCTTGAATTTTTCCCCAGATCAATAGTAAAAGCCTTCTCTTATCAAACCCTTCTGGTATTTAATATGAGCCTCTGTTCCCTGTTAGATTTTCTATTTCACTGGAAGTTGCTGGGATTATGTTTTCCAATTGATTCTGATGTGAATTAAGATTTTGTAAATATGAATGAACTGAAAGATGTTCAGATTTCAAAATCAGAGACTAAGTAGTGTGTGAAGGCAGTAGGGCATCCGTTCAATAGAAGCATATGTGTGTAAGTATGAGTAAAAGAATGCATTTTTATGATTGAAGGTCAAAGAATGAAAAATAGAAGACTTCTGAATCGTGGAGGGATATATGAGATAGTTTCTGGTAAAAATGTTTTGCCATAGATGTAAAAAAATTAAGCTTTATAATTTTAGAAGATTTAATACAGTTTAAAAATTTATCTCTTAAAATATATTTTAGAAAAACAGTGATTAATTTCATTTTGCCTCCCCACCCCCGCCATGAGGCCTTGCTAAATCAAGCTTAAACTCAGATACTTCAGAATGATTATATCTAATTTGGAGACATTATCATCATTATTTTAAAACATTTCTTCACCTGTAATAACTTTTGGTCCTAGTGCTACTGATCAGCTACTGCTTGTCTATATTCAGGGCTATGCGTATGGCTAAAATGAAAACTATAATTAGGGCTTAAAATTAGTTTGAAATGATTATGGCTAAAATTTGAAAGATCATTTTGATGGATATCTAATAAAACTCAGTTTTGATGGTACCAATAACTAGTTTTATTTCATCTCTGAAAACATCAACCCAGGTGTTGTTGCTATAAATTTCACAGTCCAGCAGTATAATTACATTGAAAAATAAGGAACTAAGACAAAAATAAATTTTCCCCATTTATAATTACATGGGAAAATTGAAGAAATGTGACAGAAATAAAATTAGATAGCAAGTTAATGAACTGGATGAATAATAGCTTATTTATTTAATTTTCCTGGTGCACAGAAAATGTTTAGTTGATACATGTGCTTACAAGACAAGACTGCTATACATACACATTGCTAAACTTTTACACAGTTCAATCTGGAGAATGCTCACATATGGTTAGCGACACCTTTTAGAAATTTCATGACTTTGTTCATTTCTAGCTCCTCCATGAAGCCTAGAAAGGTTTTCTACTTACAGTGTGTATAGTGGCCACAGTGATTCAGATATAATATGTTACTAAAATCAGAGGAGGCTACACTACCTGTGGTATTGTTTTCTATGATAGGTATAATTCTAGAGAAAAAGTAATTTTTGTGGCTTATTTTCATGTCTTTGACCTTACTATCCACAGCTGGGGGGATCGGATATGGCCAGATTCTATATCTTTGCTAATACATCAGAACAATCTACTGACTTCTCACGCACTTTGAAAATTAATAGGACTGGTGGAGAACTGTCCTTCTTGATCTGCCTAGTAGACATTGCTATTGTGGTTTGCATGATGTTCTCCCTTGGATGTAGGTTTAAGGTTGTTTAACCTGTTCTCGGCTTAGCCACTTCTGGTTACATGCTTCCCACAGTCTAGTACCCAAAAAGAATTCCCACAGAAGCTACTGCATTCATCTTGAGATTCGTTTTACCCCCCACCCCCGAAAAAACTAGTTTAATGTGAAATCACCTGCAGCAAAAGTGTTTAGGCAGGAGATGTCTGAGATTAAACATTTCAAAGGCATTATCCATGTCCTCAAATTGTGTATCATTGCTAAGGGACCCAGTTAAAAATTATTTGAGAAAAGAGGAAAACAGTCTACAACATTTGGTTTTGGTCCTCTAATCCTGTTTTTACTACAGGAAACAAAACAAAACAAAACAAAATGAATATATATATATATATATATTTAAATCTTTGCATATAGCAGTGTTCCTGAATATGCTGGCTTCATAGAAATACTTCTGGAAGTTCTAAAAGCAAAAGTTTCTGGCTGGGCACAGTGGCTCACACCTGTAATTCCAACACTTTGGGAGGTTGAGGTGGGAGGATTGCTTGAGACCAGGAGTTGGAGACCAGCCTGAGCAATATAGTGAGATCCTGTATCGGCAAAAAAATAAAAATATTAGCCAGATGTTGTGGCATATGCCTGCAATTCCAGCTACTCAGGAGGCTGAGGTGGGAGGATCACTTGAGCTCAGAAGTTTGAAACTCCAGTGAACTATGATCACATCACTGCACTCCAGATTGGGCAATGTAGCAAGACCTTGTCTTGAGGCAAATAAACAAATAGGCTTCTTCGGAAACAAAAGTTGTAATTTACAAGTCTTGGTGGTGGTAGTGGTTTGCTTTTGTTTTTGTTTAGATTTTGTTTGCATATAAAAAATTTTAAAGCCTCTATTCTTGCTGACCATGCAAAAATAATTTGTATGCATTCATTTATTCTTTCTCTATCAAACATATATTTACTCCTTCATCATTTAGTCAGTGTTATGGGCCAAATTATGTTTCCTCCACCAAATTAATATGTTGAAGTCCTAACCCCCATTATTTCAGAATGTGACCATATTTCAAAACAAGTCTTTACAGGAGGGACTAAATTAAAATGAGATCACTGGTGAGCCAGTACTCAATATGAGCCAGTACTCAATATGACTGGTATCCTTGTGATAAGAAGAAGAATTTTGGACACAGGCACAGATGGGAGATGACCGTCTACTAGCCAAGGACAGAGGAATGGAGGAATGAAACAAATCTTTCTCTCAAAGCTCTCAGAAGAAACTAACCCTGTTGACACCTTCACCTGAGACTTCTAGCCTCCAGTACCGTGAGAAAATAAACCTTTATTATTTAAGCCACTCCATCTAAGGTACTTTTTTTTTTACCACAGCCTTAGCATACTAATAGCTAATCAATGGAAATGTATAGAACAATCAACTACATGGATGTTCAAGGTTGTAAAGAAAATACAAAGAAGACTTCAAGAGATTAGTACAGCTGATAGTGATATAAAAATGAGACAATAAAAGGGAAGATTAGATGGTGGGGAATGGAAGAGAAGCAACATTTCTGGAATATCTAGAGATGGCAGCCCTCCACCAGGTGTTTAACACGGGTAACTCAAAGCAGAACACATCAGCTGGAGTGTACCAGAGCGTCCCAATAATAGCTGTGAGTACATGATTTCTCTTAGTCTTCTCTCCCACAAAAGTACAGCAATCTTTGTTACAAATCTCTCTCTTCTGTTTCCTGGACAAAGAAAGAAGATCTGGGGTACGAAGTGAGGTGATCACCTATATTTACCCTTGCAGGCCTCATGATTTCCATATGGATGCATCTTCGAAGTCACTGGAGATTTCAGTCATCATGACCTTGAGGACTCTCTTTTTGTTGTACAAACTGCATCTCAGAGGCTCTCTCCTTTTCCAATACAGTTATGTGTCACCTAATGATGAGGATATATTCTGAGAAATGCATCCTTAGGTGATTTTGTCATTGTGCAAATGTCACAAAATATACTTACACAAACCTAGATCGTAGAACTTGCGGCTCCTATGTTACAAACCTGTAAATCATGTTACCGTGCTGAATACTGTAGGCAATCATAAGTATTTGTGTATCTAAACATAGAAAAGGTACAACAAAACTGTGGTATTATAATCACTGTTGTATGTGGAGTCTATTGTTGATTGAAATGTTGTTATGCAGTACATGACTGTAATTGATAATGTTTCCCTTTGGTCACAGAGCTGTTCCTCCATTCACTTCTGAGTTTACCCCATCAAGACCATTTCAACAGAAAACACAGGTATCTCCCTTCACCACATGGTGGTTTAGATTCCCTCCTGACAAATCCATTTACACTACAGTAGAGATGTACTCTGGGTTAATCTGTAGGACCTCGTACATTCTCAAATTATTTTAATCTTCCCCACAGCCCTCTAAGAAAGTTATTATTCAGCATTTTTTAGAGGCAAGATCAATATCATATTTTAGGTGAATTACCAAGTCTGGATTTGAACTCGGGATTCTGAATTTCCAACCCCAATCATGCCCCCACTCCCTTAAGGATCAAAAGTAGTGAAATTCTGGGCATTTAAATGAGTGTAAACTTTTGGGATCCATATTAATATTTGACTCTAAGATAATTCTGATTTAATCTCATAAAGAAATGGGAGTGAACCTCTCTCTAATTGAGAATCACCTGACAAACTTTGAAAACACAGAGGCCCAGGGTCATCTCCCCAGAGATTGGTTTCAGCTGCTGTGAAGTGAGGCCACACATCAGTATTTTTAGAAGCTCCCTAGACAATTGTATTACAGAATACAGCCAGGTTGAAAACTACTACTCTGAATAGTAGCTGTATACTGCGAAGGAAATAAAAGGTAAAATGGGGAATATATTCCATTAGGATTTCAAAGCAAATGAAATCTATTAAATAGAACCATTAATAATTAGCTGAAGAGTTTCTATAAATTTAATAGAAATATGCAAAAAAGCAAAAGAGAAATCAACATAAAAGTGATCATTTTTCCCTTAAAGAATTTATGGATAAAAATACTTAGAGAATCAAACCCCAGATATGTATGTTCCATGAACAGCCAAAGTGTGTATCTTCTTTATATAAATTTAACTTCTGTGGAAATAATTAAAAACCTCTTGCTGAGAATCTTTTCCGAGTTTATTTTAAGGTTCTTTATTGGGTAACAGTTCATCCTGCTGTCCAGCACTTTCTCATTGTACCTTAACCAGACTGTTACTATAATGCTTTTCTGAGAATGAAATGCTTTCTTTCTTCTTTAGGCTTAAAAATTGAAGTCATGGTTTTACTATTTGAAAAATCCAAAATTGAAGCTGAACACGGATGTTAGTTACACTGCCATGTTTAAACACTTTCTGATAGAAAATGCTTTATTGTCACTGACTCAAAGCCACAAACATGCTTTGAATCCAATTCAATATATTTCTTATTTGTTTCCGATTTTCTTTTTTTCCTTTTAATTATTATTAGAAGGTATAAATTTCCAGAAAAACTTGGCCTTGACAAGGCTCCATTATTTGCACATGACAAGGTTTATCAAAAACAGTTGGATTTTTCTAAGGAGTCTTTTATGTTTCTTCCATAAAATGTAAATAAATGAAAAGGATTAGACAGAGGAAATGGAGTATAATTCATCACCAATGTGAAACATAGTCAACAGGTTGCAGATGGATGAACTGTAGAACTTGGGATACTGCTCCAGGCAAGAAAATGCTCTTGCCCATGCCAACGTGACCGGCATCTTTAACAACAGTAAAGGAGCAGGACCCATTTTGTGGTTTGTGATGTCATCTTAATTTATTAGCCTTCTTTTGTTTTTTAGTGTTTGGTGTATAACTCTAAAGCTGGGTTTGACTCTTGAAAATCTATCATCTTCTAAACTATACTTGAGTCTAAGCTCTACTTAAGGCTTTTCTTCCCCTTTCTCCTCTTCTCTCTCTCTCTCTCTCTCTCTCTCTCTCTCTCTCACACACACACACACACACACACACACACACACAGAAAAATAAAACAATAAAAAAACACACAAAGGCATTTACCACTGCAAAGGCAGTGGTTGTTAGCTGCATAACATATCATTATTAACAGACGTTGCATTTCAAAACCAATAATTTAAGTAAATTTAAGTAAAAACTAGTAATTTAAGAAAAAAATCACTTTTATGTGCATAAATGCAATATTGCTCTACTCTTACAAAATCAAATATTTTAGCTAGTTTAACCTAAAACATAAAATTACTTTGGCCTCTATATCTGGCTCTAATTTTGTCTGCACTGTGCCCATGAAGTCTCATTCGTGGTGAAATAGAAATTCATGGCACAATTTCCCCCTAAAATCTGTCTGAACTTGCAGAAATAAGAGACTTTTCAAGTCCCATATTCTTTCCCTGAACTTCCATTCCTATCTAATAATAATAGAGTGCTTTATAGCATATAAATCACATTTCTGTTGAAAAGTCACCTTCCCTGTGACCTTTTTGTCTCTGCCTGTCAGCACGAATTCTTCTAGTAATAATAAGCTCTAGCCAGAAATGAGTGCTCAAAATTAGACTGATTCCAGGAACCGCCCATATGAAGGCTGGAATATAGCTCATTTTGAAGTTAAATAATTTAACAGCTTTCTCCAAAAGTAGACAGGAACTGGATGTGTCATTTTAAATAGAGAAAAGTTTACCAATTTTTGAAAAAGAGAAAAAGAAAATATGCCAATAAGTTTGCAGTTTGAGAAAGCCCTCTAAAAATGATAATCCAAACACATTCACATCATCATCTGTTAAAGCAGAATTAGGAATTTATTATTTCTTTTTAATTCTAGCCCAGTTCTTAGAAGCCAGAAGAAATTGGAAACACTGTTATCCTTTTAAGCTAGAATTCTTTTGATCTCAAAATTCTTCAAGATTTAAAATAATATACCATTGTGATTCATTTTAGCAGAACATATTTACTTTATATTTTAGAGATGGGGTCTCGCTGTGTTGTCTAGGCTGGAATCCAGTGGCTATTCACAGGCACCATCCCCCTATGATCAGCATGGGAGTTTTAACCCACTCTATTTGTGGGTATGTGTATCAACCTTAATTTACAAAGCTTCAGTACAAACACCAAAAGCATACAATTTTCTGGTTTTAATATTTTCCCAATGAAATAATCCCACTTAATGGCTATAACAACTGTATCATTTGTTTAGAGAAAAAGAAGGATATACGATTGAGTCTTGAGAGGGCAGCTCCGGAAAGATTTTAAACTGACTATCTGGTAATAGGCATTTTGTTCTCTTTTCAAGCAAATAATTTTATTTTAAACCTCTGGTGTAAATTTATACAGATCTTACTTTGGAGTGAATCATAATGAAAAAACAGCTTTCTTCCATTAAGTCAATTTATTATCCAACCTATTTTGCATTCAAAGTTGACTTTTAACTGTGAGCAAATTGCTTTTATCTAAGTGCACGTTAGGGAGGCATAGGAGACCAGAAGTACAGTGGCCCAAAATATTAATTACTTCCTTACTACTTAAGCTGTTTGGACAGTTCTGTCCAGGAAGAAATAAAGGAGAAACATGGGCTGTCCCCTAGATCACAGAATCATAAAATATCAGCCCTGACACATGTCTTGGAGATTACCCACAATAGCATTTTCCACCATACATCAGGAGATGTAAATAGTACCCTAGGAAGAGGTCATCTTAGTCAAACATTGGAGAGGCTAAGTACACTGTATCTCCTCTTAGATATTCACCTTCTATACTAACATGTAATGGACACTGAGATGTTTCAAGGGAAAGCAGGTCATGTACCTAGTGTTTCCTGCATTTAAGTGTTCATTGTGAACACTCCTGTCTCTTCTGTACTTAATTTCCTAGGAACAATGTTCTGTAGACACTAATTTGAAACTCATTATTGAAGAATAATAGAACAAAGTCCAGAGAAGTAAAATACTAGCCCCAAGATCTCATAAAGATCAGTGGTAGAACCCCAGCCTTCAACGTTCATACATTTTTGCTGGACACCTTCAAAGAAGAGACTAATTTACATACAATCGGTACACAGATGAGTTCTTTGCTTGTGACCAACCCCCATCCTTGTTTTGATTCAGTGAGATATTTTCATGAGAGACAACTTTCTGGGTCCTCAGGGGTCATAGGCCACATGAATGATCATAGCAGTTATGGAAACATAACTTTTCAATAACATCCTATCCAGTCACACACAAAGACACATGGCTATATATACGGGTAAGATGAGGGCAATAGAAGATAAAAGACCCAAACTCATATGTGGAGGCCCTGCCTTTAATAAATATCACCCTAACATCTGGTTCACTGGCTAAGTTCCCCTGAGTACCTTCAAGTGGACCCAGAATCTCATGCTCTTCTCTCGGAATTTATGAAGGTTTAAGAAGCACAAACTGAGAGAAAGTTTCTTTCTTCTTCTCTTACTCACATCTGTGTACAACTTTGATTTCTCTCAAATAAAAGTGGATGAGTTTACAAGTCAACCTCATTGCTCAAAGCATCGTAGAGTACGGAGATCTGAAGATACTAACTACTCTGGCGTGGGATGGGTCTGTGAGCCAAAGTTCAAAAGGAACTGTTGATGGATTAGAAAAACCCTTGATGGTAAGCAGAGGGAGGCTGCCTACAATTGCTGGGCCCTGCCCTCCCCGCTGTCCTGTCTGCTCCTATCAGCCCCATCAGTCCTATCAGCAATTTGCATTGCAGCCGAGTCCTTTGAATGGCCACACTGGGCCAGGTGGGAGATGGCCGGGCTCTGGAGATTCTTCAGAATTGAGTTTAAAAGGAGGATGAATTGGCAGGTGGCAGTTGAATTATCGAGTCTTACTCTCTTGTTTGTGTCAGCAGCAAGCTGTTCTTCTTTGTCTCAAACTGCAGGCCCCAGGCCTATCAAAAACAGTGACGTAGAACCATAAAGATCTCAGTGGAGGAAAAAGAAATTAAACTTCTTTTCCTTATGGAAGTGATTGCTGATCAAATCACCCTGTTTAAACGCCAAGGCAAAACAACACAGATGCAAAAAACTTCTCTGTATCCTTAATCATTCTGGGGACTGTTTCTCTTCAACACTAGCTCTACATTTCTGCAGGATGTGGTATTTTTCTTCATTATTTTCCCTTGAAGTCAAATCCTAGTGTGGGGCCTCTCAGAGTTTAGCGTGCATACAGATCACCTGGGGATCTTGTTAAAATGCAGATTCTGAGTCAAGAAGCCTGGGCTGGCCCTGAGATGTTGCATTTCTATCAAACTCCCAGGTGATACTGTTGCTACTGGTCCGTCACCATATATTGCTAATCAAAGCTCCAGTATATTGCAAGCATGGCTGAGTCACTGCAACTGTTAACATTACATGTTCACAAGCCAAGCACTCAGCAGTAGATTGAATTCCCAAAGAGTTGTTTTGAGTAGGTATTAAAAATAGAGATGGTCACTCTTTTTGCTAAAGTGAAAAGAATGTTACTGAGGATAATTGAATACAATGAGGACATTTTCAATTCAGTCATTTCCTTCCATTTATCATCATAGCTCATGAGTTTCAAAATGTTTTAACTGAAAATGAATGACAAAAAGAACGTCATTGCAGGCAGGTTTCAATTGTCACTTACCTGAACTTTTACTCTCCTGTAAAAACAAATGCAGATACTATACCCCAAGGGAACCTCAGAACTCTTCTCTGTAAACCTCACCTTTGCCAGACAGGGCTAAATATCAGATGGGAAATTAGGTCAACATTTGAATGAGTTTTGTATATTTTTGAAATTTGATCCATTTTTATTCACTTTGGGTAATATAAAGGTCAAACTCTGCACTTGAAAAAATGAATTTTAATCATGATGACTTATCCCAGCCAGTCACCCTGAAAATGTATTCCAAGGTGCTCAGTCAACTTTTTCATTTTGAACAACTAACCACGATTTGCAGAAAACAAAATGCATCTGGCTGATTAAATCACTGAATCAGCCAGATGCTTCTAACTTGTGTAACAGAGAATAGGGGTGGTGATGAAAAGCCTCAGAACTGTTAAGGATTTGTGATGAATATGGCCTTTGTCATCTACAAGAAATAGCATAAGACCCAAGGCACCCCGCCATGTGTGCAAGAATGAACTTAATAATTCAAACCCAAGATAACTTTCAAGACCCATTTTCATGCTGTTTTTTTTTTTCTTTGAGATGGGGTCTCACTCTGTCACCCAGGTTGGAGTGCAGTGACAAGATCACGGCTCACTGCAGCCTGGCCCTTTTGGGCTCAGGCAATCTCACCTCAGCCTCTTGAATAGCTGGGATCACAGGTGTGCATCATCATACGCAGATAATTTGTTTTAGATTATTTTTGCAGAGACAGGGTCTCACTATGTTGTTCAGGTTCATCTCACACTCCTGAGATCAAGCAATCCTCCCAGTGTGGCTTCCCCAAGTGCTGGGATTATCAGCGTGAGCTACTGCGTTTTGATCATCATCATCGGAGTTGAGATCAATCTTTCCTGCTTACTATTCTACATTTATAAGTTGAGTTCGTACATGCTTTCTGCCTCTCTCTGTAGATTGAAAGCTGCTTGAAGTCAGGTAATCTATCTTCCTCATTTTGAAATTTCTCAGAGAATCTGTCACAGAATCTTATATAAAGAAAGGCCCAGTCACTGTTTATTGAATAGAAGTTTATCCCAAAGATGATATTAAAAACAACATTTCCTGGTTTGGTTATAGAGAAAAATGACATTTGAGGTTAGCTAAATAAATTTCTAAATCTTCTTTAAAGACTTTTTATTTTTTTCTTTTCTTTTCTTTTCTTTCCTTCTTTTTATTTAGTTATTATTATTATTATTATTATTATTATTATTATTATTATTTTTGAGACAGATTCTCTCTCTGTCACCCAGGCTGGAGTGCAGTGGCGTGATCTTGGCTCACTGCAACCTCCACCTCCTGGGTTCAAGCCATTTTCCTGCCTCAGCCTCCTGAGTAGCTGGGACTACAGGCTCACGCTACCACCACCGGCTAATTTTTGTAATTTTAGTAGAGTTGGGGTTTCACCATATTGGTCAGACTGTTGTCAAACTCCTGACCTCAGTTGATCCACCCACCTCAGCCTCCCAAAGCACTGGAATTACAGGTGTGAACCACTGTGGCCGGCCTGGAAAGATCTTGAGGAAACTTTAGGTCAGGATAAAGCACTTCTCAAACTGACCCAAATTAAATGAGAAACCATTCAAGAGAAAGAGAGGGAGTTGTAGGATGAGGTTCTTCCTAGGACAGAAGGATAGCAGAGAAAAAAACTTACAGACTTGGAGAAAGCTGTATTGACAATGATTTCTACTTATACAGTTAGAAGAGATGGTGGCTTTGGTTTTGATTTTCATTATCATGTTTATTGAAATGATAGACAATTATATAGTGAGAAAGGTAAAAACACCTGTGACTTCATTTCCTTTGTTTTCCTTCAATACTGATCCAAATACATGAGTCTCATTGTTATCAATGTGAGTTCTGTTTAAAAGTCAAAATATGTTCCACCAAAATTGCATGACGAGCATTGGATTTCAACGTAGTACAGTAGGGTTTGTTTTAATCAAGAAATAACATTAGTCACATGAGAGTATTTTAAACAAAAATGTTTCTGTAAATCCTTACCTCTTCTTCCCTCATCTACTCTCTTACATCAACCAATACCCACCTGCCCTCCAAACTTTGATTATGCTCTTCATTCCTTTCCCTTTTCCCTCCTCCTCCTCTCCTTTCCTACTCCTTCCCTCTCCCTTGTTGTCCAATCATCTTTTTATTTTAGGAAAGACCTCAAGTCATGAAAACAAGGTGGAATTACTTTACTGTAGAACTTTCCGTGGAATCCCAATGTAGAGACATAAATTTTAATGACATTTAAGAGAGATTTAAAGGTGATAATTAATGGAGAAAGCAGTACCAAATGCTATCAATTCACTTTATGATCTTGAACACTTAAAAATACTTTTTGTGTTTGCATTTGCAGAACACTGCAGAGAAATGAAGCCAATATCCCTTTTCTTCTGCTGGTAGATTTGTTGCAGTTTATCAACACACACACACAGACAGAACCCAACAGTTCCAATAATGTGTTTAATGTGTTCCTCATTTGTTTATGTTGGATACACTCTTTGTTTTTCATGTATCTGAAGACTAGCGTTTATATTTGTTCATTCTCAGGCTTTATTTATTCCATTTCTAATGCTACTGACAATTTAATGAAGGATTAATCTGCTATATGCATATAATTTATTTAATTCACTACTAAAAGAAAGCACTTAGCGTAATATAATTCTGTTAGTCTTTTGAATTGGAACACAGTTTAAAATTCTTTACTTTTCCTAATATTTTTGACAAGTTTAGAAGTGTTTGACATGGATTAGAGAAGCCAAGTATCATGAATAATTCAAAAATCCTAAAATATTCAAAAAACAAATAAACATTGAAATGATCTACAAGTTAGATATCCTTAAAAAAAAGTTACTTCTTAGTAAATAATTCTTCAGTGCTATAAAATCCTTCCTTCTAAGGGCATAACAAATTATTTAAAAACTAGATCTACATTTTTAAGGTGTTAAATCGGCGTCCTAAGAATTGATTTTATTTTACACTGGATTATTAATGTAACCTACTTTTACCCGAGACAGTGTTTTAGTATAAATGACATCATCATTAACATGGTTTTTATTTAATCTTTTCGATATGTTAGTTTGTATAGGGTAAAGGCTATATGTAGAAACGTGTTAGTGTCAGAATCCACTGATGTTCCTTTGCTGAAAAAACTTGTGGTAAATTTCTCTTGATATTGAGATAAACTGTGTTCCTCTTCATATTTTACCTTTTCCCTCTCAGTCTGGAGAGGATAAACAGCTGTCATTTCTACAGATTTATGATATTAGGGTTTATAAAACATGCCTTGGGGGAAAAGCTCATTGAAAAGTCTTTGCAAAGCAGTAAAGTTTTATTGTGATTCTTGAGTGCAAACCAAAAAACAGGACGGTTTACAATGAAACTCAGTTGAAAGCCGCTGCAGTTTTGTTGGTTCTCCCTTTCAATAATCCTTTAAATCTCAAATTCATATCAAAAGTGAAAAACAAAGCTTGTTAAGATCCCTACACATATATAACCATAGATGTTGTGCTGAATAACTCATTTAGGTCACTGCCATATTTATTGCACCACTGAAAATCTGGCATTTGTAAATATTTCTTATTTTTATGGGGTGATTATAGGGTGCTATGCCTTACACAAAATTCTCTTACAAGATTTTTTCTATTCATTGGCTAATACGTAAAGTGTTTGGCATCGTTATTTTTCTTTCAAAATTCAAAAGATCAAAATAAAATTAAAAAAGGAACACAAGAACATTTCCAAACTAATAATATACCCAAAATGAAGGTTGCTGTTCTGTCTCAATACCAAAGTTGACTAAATTCTCTTAAAACTGATGGGATCCCTCATCTCTGAAGTGAAAGAACAAACCCATCAAATAGTCTGAATTCACTCAAGTTAAAATTTGGTTAAAATATGAAGAATTACGTACCATCTACTGCAAAATGCTGCCTGGGATGTCAATAACTACAAATTCAATCTAAGTCTTGACCTCATTTTAAAGACAAAATTTCTAAGGTCATAGTCTTCAGACCTGAGCTGGGAGTCCTGAATAGCCAGCATAATAATAATGTTTTTAGCAATTGAATATATTCTATGATATAGGCCAAGCATAGATCAGGCCAAAATTTATCTATCCATCTTCTATTTCTTTTAAAGAACTATATTTATGGGCATTTCTTATTTAAAATATCTTTCTTTTGCTGAGCTTGTAGTCATGAAATGTACTTTTTTGTCATTTTTATACTTCCTGATTATGTATTCATTTTTCATTTGTTCACCACATTTATTGTGAAGATGCCATGTGCTTGTCCCTGGTCAGCCTCAGTGTGTAGAGGAGGTGCCCAATTAGGATTTGAGGTGAAATCCAAAAGGGCCAAAAAAACCCCCAAAATCCTAAAAGGAAGAGAATGCCTTGCACTAAAAACTGCATTCAGATTTAAATTCTCACTGAATTGACCCCAGAACTCCTCATATTTATCTTCCTCTCACCCTCCACATTCCCTTGGAGAAATGGTCTATTTTTCAAGTGCTTGCATTTTTACTACGTCTGCTCAAATATGAATAATAATAATTTTTTAAAATGCTGATGAAGAATGAATTAATATATCAATCAGTATTACACAGGAAAATAGCCACTCAAATGAAGCAATTGAAGAGAGCTTAGTGAAGAAACTGTTTATGAAGGAGCTGGCTCAAAGACATCAAAAGGAAAGGTGCAATTCACACCAGGAAGCAACACGTGGAAGCATGTGGTAGAGGCCTGAAGAGGGAAGTAAAGGATAGAGGTTTGCTGGAGTCTGGAGAGGTTAGAGCTATATTAGAGAAGAGGTGCCTAACAGAGACTTGGCCTTGGCTAAAGGAACACAGCCATTGTCAGTTGAACCCACAGCAAGTCAGGGAAGAAGCTCAGGAAATAAAACTTCTGTTACTCCATCTCCCTTCCTTCCCTCCCTCCCTCCCTCCCTCCCTCCCTCCCTCCCTCCCTCCCTCCCTCCCTTC